>WEDG01009494.1:0-223541 GCA_017591395.1 Schistocephalus solidus | reverse complement strand
CTGAAGGAGGGTTGGCTAACCTAATAACGGGTTCACAACAGTCTACTGGAGAGCCATATTTCAAGTTACCGAATAGTAGTATTTCGTATGCTCTTTTTCCAGCCCATGGAATTTTTACGTGTACTTAGAGTAAGCAAATATAATAGTGTGTTAATATGGCGAAGGATAACTGCAGCACACAGCGGATGGCAAAGGGTTGCATGTAAACTAGGACAAAACATGTCACCCTAAAATCTGGACACATAAGCCAACGTTCAGAGGGCATCCCACGGATGCAGTTTTTTGGCTGTCATTGACGGTTCCCCCTGCAAAGACGAGGGAATAGGCGGACCACAAATCGCTTCTGGATAAAGGCGAGGTAGATTGTTCAACCCCGTGTTCTCCCTAACCTTCTTTCTTCAATCAGTAACACACACACAATAATTATAATGGTAATGCGTGCATTCATTGGTTTTCGATTTAAGGAGTTTACTTCTAGTCTGTTCACTGTCATTCCTTCGTTCATTTACGTTTATACAGCATCGTACATTTAACAGCCTGTTTGGGCTGAACCAACCCTCTCCCCTACCCGCTGTCCAACTGTTTTATTCCACATCTAATCTCAAGGTTCGACCGTGACTGCTCCGCCTACTACACTCCCGAGGGACGGATGCCATTGATATGGTTTAAGTGCCTTCTTACCTTCCTGGAGAACTACCGTGATGCCGTCTGTCCTGGAGAACGCGAGCAGCTGGTTAAACTCTGTCGACGTCACGAACACCCTGGCATCACTCCCGAACTACGGGCTCTCATTGGCCTTATTTCGACAGAGCCTAAAATCTAGCCACTTGCCAGTACCACTGACCTGTAAATATATTTCTGACCAGCACTGTGACTTGATCCGCTACGATGGAGGCGAGGCTGGTAGCGCGCTCTGGGTCCGAGTTTTCGAGTGCTCTTTTTCCTTCGCGCAGGGATAGGGAGCTGTGGCATCGTGTTTCGGAACAGGCCATTTTGGTAGCCTTATTCGGTTGTTGTCTAACAACCGCTGTGGAATCAGGCACGGTGTCTGGCCCATCTGATCATCAGAGTCTTGACCCCAAAAATGTGTCTTTCAAACCGCTTAAGGCGGTCCTGGCTGTATATTTAACTTAAAACACGTGTTGGACCGAATACTCGGGCCGAACCCTTTCTGACAAACGCCACTAGAGCGTCCAACTTACAGTTTTTGCAGATAAACACCGATGCGTGCCTTCTATTAGTTTAGAATGCAAGCTTTTACTTAATGCTTGCCATTATGTAACCGTAGCAGGGCGTGGAGTTTCAAAAAAGGTCTCTTAGCTGCGTCGTGTGTTTGTCTGTGCTTCGCAAGTGACATGTATAATAACCCAGCTTCAACGTCAAAAAGAGTCGTACAACCGTACTCACAAAGGCACGAAACGGGAATGTCCGTTTCTGGTTCATTAGTCGTCACCTGCCGGCCATACCCATGCCCAGGTATAGTAAAACCTGAAGCTCGAATTCGCGACCTGTTGTTTAGAAGTCCAACGTTCTAACCATTTAGTCGCAGACTCTTCCTGGCGGTTTTGATCGGGTATATCAACAAAGGTAGCGTATAACTGATCCTTTGGGCTCAATGGTTAGGGCGTTGGACGTCTAACCAAGGGTGCATATTCAAGCCTCAGGTGTTGCAAAACCTGGGGTTAGGTATGCCCGGCTGATGACGGCTAATAAGCCAGAAACGGCTCCTCCTAGTCTTTTTCGGTAGTGCTATTCTGTGATTTTCAAAAGTCCTACACCCCTTCAGAAAAATTGGAAAAGCCGACCGTATAAATGAGACGTCGACTATTTGAGCAAATCCCTAGGAGGCAACCCAATAAATTTGTACTTAAAGAAGCTGGCAAATAGTGCAGCCAGACTTAACACTTGCCTTTTACACTCAGTACAAAATAAAATCCTATAACGTTAATTTGCAGCATGCATGTCGTTTGCACCCTCAGCCGTAATCTGAAGGAATCGCTTTCGTAGTACAGAACAATCCGTCATTTAGGAATAGATCAGTAGAAAATTAAAACTCATAACGAAGAGTTTCAAGTACAAGTGACATCGAATGTTCAGAGGAGTCAAAAACTGTTAGCAAAGCGAAATCAGGTACGTTTGAATTACTCAGCTGGCATAGGACGGATGAAGTCACCTTAACTAGATTGAAAAGAAAGCCTGGTTGTAATAAGTTAAGTGGATAGGCGGAAGATGGCGGCGAGGAATTGCTCAAGGTTGACAGTGGTCATGCCCCTCATGTTCTTGTCGAGGATGTGGAACTGATCAGTCAGAATAGTTAAACACACAGTACATATAGTATACATGATGTTAACAATGCAAAAAATAAACTTCAAACAGACAGAGATAAAAAAATAGTTTTAAAAATTATTTTTAAAGCAAATTCTTTAACAATGTATAAAAATAAAGATGCTATCGGAAAATATTCGAAAATGTAAAATGATCATAAATTGTTTAATTATTTTTAACAGAAGATGGTAAGCTGCTTTTTAGATAATGGATATATAAATCATTCAAGTGAGAACCTTGCATATAGCCAAAGAATAGGCATTAATGAATTTTGTAGGTTACAAACCACCAGCTATGGCTTGCTCATAAAGAGAATGTGTACTGCAAAACCAGGTTATTAGTCCTCTAAGTAAATTCTGTCTCTCTTTGTGCATTGCAGGTAATCGTCGGAGGGTTCAGAAATGGACGTGAAATAACTATTCCTAGGCGCTTCTGGCCTGAGTAACCAGTTCTATTGAACAGGCCATCGCCGTCATCGGAAGCGCACGCAAAGTACGTTGGATTTGTAGCTTGACTTCTAGGTGCATGATAGATGGCAGCTCATCGGGAGGACTCAGAATTGAAGTAGCTTTTGCTGACGGGCTGCGGCGTAAAGCGCATTTAAAATACGCATGCGTGAATGTTGATTCACGAAGTTGGCGTTATCAGAGCCCATTCAGACCGAATTATATGTTAAAGAACTGACTTGAAAAACGTCCTATCTTATTCAAAAATAGATTTGTGGTATTATTTAACAGATGTTGTTTGATTTTTATTTTAAATTCTAGTAGGGTTGTACTTTTTCTAATAGAACTTGGCAGGGCATTCCATATTGTCGCGTATCTTATGGAATCGTTGAGCCTTTTTAAATTTAGGAATTTTTATAATATTTTCATAATTTCTAGTGTCTCGGGGGCCGTTTTGATTTGTTAGTATATTCATTCTGATAATATCTTGGTCGTGTGTGATTTTGAAAAGAAAGGTGAGACCATTTTGGAGTCTTCTGATCCAGACGAGTTGAAGACCATATCTATTGTAAAATTCCATGAATGAGCCTTAAATGCCATCACATTTGGATAAGGATCTGGTAAAGCATCTTTGAATGGCTTCAAGTTTCTTTCGGCAATCTGAGGGGATTATGCCAAAGAAAATTGAACAGTAATTCAGCAGAGGTAAACCGGAGATTTTATTTATTCGTGTCTTTAGAGTAGGTGAGGATAATCTTTTTCAAATGAATCTACATAGTCGAGTGGCTTTTGGTGATATTTGTTTAACGTGGGTAGATAAATCAAGAGTAATTGTAAAGCAAAGACATAAGTCTTTTATTAATGTTTTCTCGGTTATTTCCTGATCGTTGAAAATTAAGGGGGAAGATTTTGTGAACCAAAAATCAGGAGATGACATTTGCTTGGTGAAAATTGCATTTGCCATTGAATACTCCATTCGCTTAGTATTTTAGCTCATTTTCAATCGTTCTATGCATAATGGCTACTGTATGCTTGTTACATGCATATGCAAGTTTTAAGTCGTCCGTATATCAAAATATTTAAGCTGACATTGATATAGAGATGTAGTCGTGAATGTATGTAAGAAATAGAAGGGGTCCTAGGATTGTTCCCTGATGTACTCCACTACGAATATGAGGTGGTTCTGAGACCGCGTTTTGAATTTTTACTACCTGATATCGGTTTTGAAGGTAAGATTTTAGAAAGTCGAGAAGAGGAGATCCAATCCCATGACTTATTAGCTTCACTACTAGCCTTTGATGGGGGAATTTATCGAATGCTTTCTTTAGGTCAAATTATATCTTAGCCATCGTGTTTACGTCATCTCTGTTACGAAAAACGAAATCATGGAAGATAAGATGGCAGAACTGAGGTGACTTTGCAGGTAAGAAAGCGTGTTGAGAGGAAGGTGTGAGGTAAGCATTTGTTAGATAGCTTAGCATTTGGTTCGAAATTATTTTTTTCTAGGATTTTTGCTATTGCCGCTGTTTGGTGAACACCACGATAGCTTTGTGTATCAGCTCGGTTCCCGTTTTAAAAGATTGGTGTAGTACTTGAGTATTTCCAGATTTCTCGATACATACCATTCGAGTGGAGTAGACGAATAGACTAGACAGCAGTATTGTAGCATATATCATATGCTTTAGTATGCAAGGTGGGATTTTATCCGTTCCATAAGAGGTGGAATTAGAAAGATGTCTGATAACCTTTTTGACGGTTTCTTCGATAAAACAGATCTCATTGAGGGTAAATGCTGTCATGTGTGTTGGTTGGGGTATCGGCTCTTTCTTAACTAAAACGTTGGCTGATATGAAATATTTGAATAAATTTGCTATTTGGTTGTCGTTCGTTATTACTTGTCCTGCGTCATCAATCATGATTTGGGGACCTGGTTTAAGATTAGTATACATTTTTTTACGAAAGATCTGGGCTGTTTTTTTGGAGGACTCTATTGCCCAGCGTTCCGAAGCTATGTACTTATTTGTTTCCATTTTTTCAATTATGTCACTAATTTCCCTAATTCGTATGAGTGTGGATAAATAAGTAACTAAGGGATCGTGAATTTGTTGTTTTTTTACTTTTTTTAGCCTCTTGGAAAGGAAGTTATGAATTTGTGACTTCTTATATGGGGATCTCTCATCTATAAAGGTATCTTGAATTATAAAACGGGTAGAGTATAAAAGGTTAACAGCTTCCGTTGGAGATGTCGTTTGAAGATATGAAATCCAGTCCTTAAATAGTTGTTCATATAGTCTATGTCGAGTTTTTGGATTTATGTAGTTGTAACTGGAATCAGATGTTAGTTTTATGTTAAGAGGGAGTATTGTTATTAAGCCTTCTGGTCAATGTGAAAGGTTTCGTTGTCGTAATGCGTATATAGGGGCCAGATGTCATTTGTGTGAATAATGTCTAGTATGTTGTTTCCTCGGGTTGGTTTATTGATTATTTGTGTCCCGCTATGAAAGATAATTGATGATAGCAGTTCATCGTGTCTGATGGGGGTGATAATTCAGCCCAGGTTATTTCTGGCCGGTTCATATCACCCGCCATTATCTTATATTCAGATTGAATATTTGATATAGTATCTATTAGATTGGTTAGGTTAGTGTCATCATCACTACGTTCTGGAGGGGTGCAGAGACATCTGATAAGTATGTTTTTGTGCGAAAGGGATTTCACTGTGGCCAAGCATGCTTCGCCAGGGAAAGTTTCATGTGAAACATTAAAACCACTTTGTTCAATGGTATTTTTGATGTATATCATAAACCGCCGCCACGTTTATTATTGTGGTCTTGTCGACAGAAATTGTAGTTTGGAACAAAAAGCGAAGCATTCGATGTTTAATCATTAGCCCCTGTTTCCGTTAAACAAACTATATCGGGATTATAGTCTTCAACGAATATGCTAAGTTGTAGTATTTTATGTACTTTTGATCTCGCATTAATAAGGGCGATACTTAGTATGTCGGATAGGGAAGAGGCCAGCTGTTGTGAAAACAACTGATTGCTAAAAGTGTTTTGATTGTGCAATGCGCTAATGGAAGGTAATGGAGTAACATTTGAAGGGTCTGGTGAGGTGCATTTTGAGATATGAGTGAATGCGTAAGAGTGTATGTGTTGAGTGGGTGGTGGGATTTGAGTGTATGGGTTAAAGTGTATGGGATGTGTGTATGTGTTAGAGTGCATAGGTTGAGTGCAGACGGGGCAGATTAACTGGGTGGAAATTGTAACTAACTAGGGTTACTGTTGGGATGTTTTTCCGGCCTAGGTAACTGGTTTGGTTGCCATAAGTTGCTACGATGTTTGAAAGGGTAGCGTGGGTTTGTTTACTCCTATGCCATGGAGTTGGATTTGGGGGAGTTGAGGTGTTATTATAAGAGCTAATTAGTATCGTGTGAGAACTTGCAGATTTTCGGAGCACTCATATTTCTTAGGTTCAAATTTTCGGGTTTTTTTGGTGGCAATTGTGTGCATAATAAAGGTTCTTTTGAAGGAACACTAACTGGGAGACTAATTGGGTTATCGTTTAAGCTTAAAATTGATTGACACCTTTGTCATAGAATTATTTATGAGTTGCTCAGTCAACATTTTCTGTTATTGGTTGATAATTTTGCAGCGTCGTAGAAACACTTTATATACTATCTTATATTGCAACGTGACTGGATCCAGAATTTGTGCCATCAATCTGTTCCAGAGAGGTCGTAGCGTTTTGGTAGTGCTCGTTTCTTTTGATTCCGACCTCCTCTCCTAACTGCTAAAGCAGTTATTCGATTGGTATTATGAGTGTCAGGATAACAATAAGAAAAACTTGCCAAAGGTTTGGCTAAGGAGGCAGTATGTTTATTATTTTGATCATAATGAGTTTTACTCTTTACATTATAGTTGGCAGCGTTGGATGGGCCTGCTTGAGGTTCTAGTGAGAAGACGGTATGACGAAACTCTTATTTGAGCTGTGTGGCTTTCGCCTGAAATTCCCGTTTTTGCAACGGTGTGAGGTCTGGACCTATGCATGCTTTTCTGTTGAGCAGAGTTTGGTTTATTTCATGGTTTTGTAGAATTATATCGGCTTCTGTCTGTGTATAGAAGGTCAATAACACTGGCTTATTTTTGCTTCTGGAGTTAAGCCTTTTGGTGGATCTATGCGGATTTGAAGACCACACGAGTGTATGAGTTGTTGGATTGATGGTGTTGGGTTAACCTTGTTGGGGGATATTTCGGATAATGACGTTAAACCTGCGTTTGGACCTATCAGCGACCTCTTATGAGACTACGTGTATAGTCGGTTCTATTTTTGGTACGCTTGTTAAGCTGGTAGCACAAGATTTTGAGTCTAATAGTGAGTTGAGCATTGTTAATAAATGTTCATATTTGTCGATAAAGTTTTGCAGACGTATCTGAGCTGAGAGATCTAGTTTATCGATGGTTACTTTTGTGTCAGTCATATTTCTGGCATATGAATATGTGAGGATTTAGACGGTTTGATGAAACAACTTGGGAGCTAGGGTACAGAAGTACACTTCTTATAAATTGAGATGATAATTGAGTGGTAAATATCTCAATAGCTTCAAATAATAAGAACATTAAACCTATCGTGGAGTTGATGATTTTGAGCAATTGTGCAGAGTTGGGCTATCGGGCTGATTTTCAAAGTGTGTGATCCTAGAAGATCATGCGAAATGTATCGCTTACCTTTTCTTAACCTCGTCACTTCCCTTCGTAATGAGCAGCAATCCGTGGTTAAGATCTACTTTGACCTCAGCAAAGCCTTTGACAAGGTAACTCACATACGTCTGCTTGTGAAACTGGAAGCCCTCGGCATCCGGCCTTCTCTCCTTGACTTCATTGGTTCCTACTTGTCTAACCGCAGACAGAAGGTCTTAGTAGGAAATAGCGTCTTGACGCTTCAGCCGATCATGAGTGGCCTTTCTCAAGGCGCGGTGTTAGGTCCCCTCCTCTTCATTTTGTACATAAATGAAATTTCAACAGAACTCAAAAACTCACACAATTTTGTTTACGCAGATGATCTTAAGGGCATTTACTCATTTTCTAAGGACCTGGCCAATAGTTGTGTTGATAAAATCAACACTGATCTACTTATACTCTCACGTCGGAGCTCTAATTTGCAGATGGAAGTTTCTCCATCCAGGAGTAGTTTTCTGTGTTTTGGCCCCGTAAAAATAGTACACTTTTAGAACGATCAACCATAACACGTAGGTCTAATTTATACAAATAAGCCAGCATTGTCGTCTCATGCAGATCAAATTTCTGTAAAGTTTGCACAGTTATGTAGTTTTAGATCAAATAATTTCCTCCTCCAGTAAATAAAATTAAGACTTTACCGCATGTTTGTTTTAACCATCGTATTGTACTGCTGTCCCCTTTTTGGTCTGATGAATGCCGCTGACCGCAGTAAGATTGAAAATGTTCAGAGAGTTTTTACTTGAATACTATTTTCTCGTTCTGGATCCAGTATCTCATATGCGGACAGATGTCCGTTAGCGAAAATTAAATTTCTGTGGACCAGGAGACTCGAAGCCGGTCTGTGCAACCTGTTTTGCGTTAACGCTACTCCAAATCTCCCACAAATTAACGCCCTAACTCCGGTAGATCAACCTTATGCTTCTAGTAATTCCTCCATCATCATTTCAAAACCCCTTAGCTCTACAAATATTTATTCTCAGTTGATTGATTTCAAATATGCTTTCATCTGGAAGAATCCTCAAGTCGAAAAAAGGTTGGCGTATCGTTCTGAATCAGATATGCCTACCAAACTATTCATTTCTGCTTTTAATATGGCATCTCCCATTGTGTAGCAATTATCAACTTTGTATTTAGTTATACCGCGATACTAAGTTTGTAATGATGGGGTTCTCCGGGCTTTAACTTAAAAATTTATTTGTTTATTAGCAGTTTCCAAAACCAATTACGTAAAAATTTATTATCGGCAGATATAAAATCCTCATTGTCGGTTTTCTTGCCAAAATATCATTTTCGGAT
Source organism: Schistocephalus solidus (assembly GCA_017591395.1). NCBI lineage: Eukaryota > Metazoa > Platyhelminthes > Cestoda > Diphyllobothriidea > Diphyllobothriidae > Schistocephalus > Schistocephalus solidus. The sequence goes on along the minus strand of WEDG01009494.1, from coordinate 214,735 downwards.
TTTGAAAAGCGTCCTCCTGGTATTTCAGGCAGTTCCCTTGAAATTAAATTGGTTTCTAAATATGTTTTCTTTATTCTCTGCAGAGTCAATCTTCGCAGTCACATTTTCATCCTATCCTTTTCAACTATCCTCGCCAAATTGTGACAACCTTGATAATTTCTTTCGATTTTGAAACCGTGACGATAGACTCCTGGATCTGTTGTTGCCCATGCTTGTTTCTGATGTTTTCGCCACTTTGTTGGTGGAATATGTAGTCAGCAAGGTCACATTTTGGTGATGATCTCGTGACCTCTACTGTCCCCTCTTCTTTTCGGTCCTGTGCCTACAATGAGCTCCTCCTTTCTCACCTCCAATATCGTTGTAAACAGTAGCTCTGGCTGTTATATGCTCTATCCCACGACAAGCAGTGTTCGAAACCCTCGCATGTAGTCATCAACCTCACGGTCCTATCTCACTGCATGGTAGCAATCCTAACAACTCTACGTACTAATATTTTTTAGGAAGCAGTTTTTTCTTCTTCAGTTTTTTTATTGGGGGTTCGCTGAAATCTGCCCCGATTCTACCCGTAGGAGGGTTTTTCACTGCTTCTATACTAGTTCAGCATATAATTCAAAGATGTTTGACTATTGGTTTAAAAATTTATGATCGTTGTGAATCAGAGTTGCCGACCATACTACTCATTTCTGATATTTCATACGGTTGTTCGTACAGAGTAGCAAGTGTTCGCTTTGCATTTACTTAAACCACGGTACTAATTTAGTAATGAATGGGCCCTCTTGGCCTTAAATGTATATGATTTATGTTTTGTAGCGTCAAGACAAGTTTCCGGCGTTTCAGCCTTTCCGCAGGGGCGTAGTCTGGTTGAAAAACCTCTGAATGCTAGTGACAGAAGTTGTTTACTTCGGGAAGAGATCGCCTTGATTTGGTCTTTGCTCTCTTACATAATTTTGAGAGGTCGCGGTCGTGGCAACCATAAGCTGTCTTCATCCTTTTGGCCGACCTGGAATGCTTTGAGAACTTTTAATTACACCCCCGGTTGGAACAACTGCTTTATGAGGCCAAGAAAAAAGCGAGGTCTGCAGCGACACGGTCTTCAGGCCAGACTGAACTTGATTCTTGCAAACCGTAAATAACCAAACACTCTTGCCATTCCTGGTTCTCCAGATATTAACTGTCTTGAAAGTTCTCCTTTTGCTTTCTACAAAGTGTAACAGATCCGGTATTTTGCTGCAGATAAAGGTGTGTCGGCGAACGGTTGCTCGCTGTCGACTGAGGAATTAGCCGATTATGGACTGCAGAGCCAGCAATATTGTCCTCAGCATGAAGACTGGTGCAGGATTCAGAGTTAGCAAACGCCATCAGAAAGGAAGAGAGATTCCACCGAGTCAAGACACAAAATACGTGAAAAGTGTCCTGAATCTAGAGAACTAGTGACAGCACTCTTAAACAAAGGATAAATTTTCTGATTTTTGATAATTAGGTGTAGGTCAGTCCAGATTGCTATGGCGTTTACTGAAAAAACTGGCGATATCTAACTGTGCATGCGAGAGGGAGAAATAAAAAGACATCTTAATGACTGGTGCACCGAGAATGGTCGAGCTGCCTCATAATAATGAGGGGATTAAAGAAGAGACTGTTAAAAAGTTTAAAAAGTAAAAATAGTCATTTCTATGATCCGTGAAGCAAAAACGGATTTAGGTTAGTAAACTCACAGCGTTTTTCGTAGGACAGGTTACAGGGATCTGAAGAGAAGACTCATTTATTAAAGGCAGAATTTTTTGAAATAAACTCCGCATTTTGAACACTGTTACCTAATCATATAGATAAAACGAGGAAAAGAAGAGCTTGTTGTAATTTTTTCTATTTTCTAAGGACATTAACAGTGCAAAAGAAGTGCTATATCAACAAACCTATTTATTCTCATGCGGAGGCTTTCGCATCTCTATTTCGAGAAACATCTCGACGTAAGCTGTTAAAGCTAAATAGTAAGGGATGTAGGTTTCACTGCAATTGACGTTGGTGGCGAACTGCATGTGGAAGGGCCTACTTTGAGCCACAAGCACATTTGCATTACGAAGGAAATTAAAGGAACCAAGTGAGTCGAAATCTCCAGGACCGGATAAGCTTCCCTCAAGCTTCTCAAAGAACTCGCCAATGAACTTTCCGCACCTCTTTCAATGCTCCTTAAAAATAAATTTGACTCTGGAACACTTCCTATAGATTGAAAGCTGGTGCAGATAACTCCCTTGTACAAAAGCGGTAGCCAGGCGTCAGTGGCAAATTACAGTCTCACAAGCTTTACATGCATCCTCAGCAAGGTTGTGGAAAGGATAATCAAGTGCGAACTGGTGCAATTCCTAGAGACTCATAATCTGATAGCAAACTGTCAGCAAAGGCTACGAAAAGGAAGATCCTGCAGAACAAATTTTCTGCAATCGCTCCCGAGCTTGACCCAAGCACTTGAAGATAAACACGCGGTTCACATCTCCTTCGTTGATTTTCGAAAGGTCTTCAACACTGTGCCACACCAGAGACTGTTCTGCAAGCTAGAAAGAATTGGAATCAGAGGTTTTCTCCTCGTGGGTATGTGGCAGGTTGTGTGTATCGGCCAAGGTCAAGTTCTGCTGCGGTCGAGAGTGGGGTTCCTCAGGGTTCAGTACTAGTGCCAATACTGTTTCTTTTATACGCGAACAGGGATCTAGATTGTGAAGCAGCAATGTTTACTGACAACATAAAAATCTGGAGTGTAATCCAGAGCCCTGTCGACGAAGATAAACTACAGATCAACTAAACTCGGTTGGAGGAGTGGTCGAATCATTGGCTTTTGCGGTTCAAAGTCGATAAATGTACAATACTTCTCTTAGGCAACCCATCCGGATGTGCCGACAGTAGAAGCTACTTTCTCAACGGTGAAGTTTAACAAGACGTGAAAACTCAAACGGACCTTGGTGTGCTGACGACTATCACCTTTAAACTGTCCTCACACTGCTCAAGAGTGGCGATGTTGCACGCCATCAGATGAGCCTTTTTAGATTTCGACGAAGATCTGTTCGCTAAGATTTTTGGAACATTCATTAGGCCGCATTTGGAATATGATGTAAAGTTTTTCGAAATCATTTACTCCTTTTTCAAATGCATGTGTTCCACAAATGCGTGCTAACTTCCCGCAAATACTGATTTCTATGCCACCCCCTATCTTTCCCAGGCCACAATATAGCCTTCCTTTCCATAGTTTTCATTCAAATATGCCGTTGAACAGTAATCTCAGTGCTTTTAACAGTAACATTTTGACAAATTGTAGACCAGAGCAATTTTGTTTCCCACCTTTTGTTTCTTCTCTCCAGTTATCACCTGCACCATTAAATCTTCCTTTTTTATAAATACTGATGAGCGTAACCTGCTGCTCAGGAATACGCTCAGTTTATTTTCTCTGAATGCGAGATCAGTTGTAAATAAGATGGCTGAGCTCAGAACAGTAGCTTTAGAGTTTGATCTAGATGTGCTGTGCATAACTGAATCCTGGGCTCACTCTCTTATTTCTGACTCGACGCTTGCTATAGATAATTGAAATTTGTACTGATACGACCGCGCTGAAAAATTGGCAGTGGTTGCCATCTTGGTATTAAGTTATCCTTTGTTCATTTACCTTTTCAGCTGAGCATTTCGTCCTTTTCTGGAAATGTATGCTTTGTTTCAGTCATCCTCCCGCATATTAAAAACGCGGTAATTGGCTGTGTCTATAATCCTCTGGTTATTCTGACAATGAAAGCGAGCTCTGTGAATTACTTGAAAAAGTTGCAGAGATTCAATTTGATGTCAAAATAATCGTAGGCGATTTTAATCTGCCAGACATTGACTGGCAGGCAAATTCATTTCCCCTCAAAACTTCACAAATTGGTCTATACAATTAACTTTTCAAACTTTTCCCAACTGGTTAGTTCACTGACTAGAAATGAGAGCATTTTAGATTTAATCTTTACAAGTGATTTCCAATCTCTCTTTATGAATTTCCATCGTGATCTGTTGCTAAGTGATCACCCACTAATTCACTGTTGTTTTCAACCTCCCTTTCTACAAAGTATGCGTTAAAATTCAATAAACCCGAATTTGCTAGCATAAACCATGAATTAATAAATGAATTTTGTAAGCACTGTAGATTGCCATAGCATATTTTCAATCAACGATCCAAACTTTTTCAACGAGCAATTGCAGAGCCTTACAGAAAACATCCAGGCTTCTATCTTGCTCAAGATTTTTAATTCAAATACAGCCTCTTCTAGTGTTTCACATTTTCTCCAAAACAGACTTAAAAAATACGAAAGCAACTCAACGATCCGTCTAAAAGCACTTTGTCATTTCACCTAAGGATTGCACGCGATAAAAGCATAGGGAGTCTCGGGCACTACGTGATGCCAATTCATCCAAATCTGTTGCTCAAGTCTTCAACGTGCTGTCATCAGCTAAGCGTCTGAATGTAACTTCGCCTTAACTTGCCTGCAACACGAATTTCGTTACAGAGGATTTGGGTGAAGCAGAATTGTTAAATGCATTTTTTTCCAACCATCTTACCATTTAAACTAGCCTTACTCCCTCAAGTACTCTGCTATCAAATTCAACTTCACCTCAAATAACCATTAATTTCTCGCTTTCAAGTATTCAAATAGAAATACCTCCCCTAAAAAATTCACATTCGTTGGAACTGATAACATTCCAAACTCACTTATTAAACAGTTAAGAGATTTTCCAACTTTACTAAGCAAATTATTCTCAGTATTTCCTGACAATAGTTTCTTCACCGATTATTGGAATCTTCTACTAAAATACCAGTTTATTAATCTGTTTCCCACTCTGATATTCATAACTACCGTGGTGTACAAAAATGCCCTCCCTTGCTTAACTCTTCAAAAAAACTAATTCCAAATTATATTATTGATTTTGCATAAGTAATAAGATTTTCAACTCCTCCCAACCTGGCTTTTTACCGGAATGCTCTTGTAAAACCTGCCACATGTCTTTTCTAAATCAACTAACATCTCTGTAGTAGTTATCTATTTTGATCTTAGTAAGACATTCGATAAAGTGCCTCAAAGACGACTTCTAGCTAAAATGCAGCTATAGGATTTCGTATTCCCTTACTTTCTTTATTAGATCATACTTATCTGATTAAAAACAAAACGTTCTGGTTGGGTCCTCATACTCAAGTGCTACCCCGATTATGAGTGGTGTCCTTCAAGGTACCACATTAGATCCTTTGTTTTTCTTTCTTATCATGAATGATATTTCATCGATAGTTAAACATTCTCAATTTTATATTCAAGCTGATGACCTCAAATGCGTGCATTCCTTCGCTAACTCTACGGCCGAACGATGTATAGAAAAAATTCATTTGGACTTAGACGCTCTTTCAGCGTGAAGCTCCACACGGCTAATGGAATTCTCACCTTCTAAGTGTCGCTACATGAGTTTTAGGCCTGCAAGGAAGGCGCAAACTGTTATTTTTAAAGGTTGCCCTATTACTGAATGTCCCTTCATCAAGGACTTGGGCAATAAATTAGCTCTTTCGCCTCATGCCGATAGAATAACGGCCAAACCGCTCAGATTTGTGGCTTTATTTCTTATATTTTCTCCCTTTATGAAATTAAATTAAGACTTTATCATATGTTTGTACTTTCAATTCTTGAATTTTGTGCTGTCCTTTCTTCGGTTCAATGAACGAATCTAGACGTTCGAAAATTGAAAATGTCCAAAGACATTTTACGCAAAAACTCCTGTAGCCGAATTTTTCGCTTACTTCCTGCTCAACCAGATGCCAGCTAACGAAGCTAAAAGTTCTTTGGGTAAAGAGACGTGAAGCAGGCTTTTGTCCCCTTTTCCGACTAAATAATAACTAAACTATCCGCAAGCTTTCTGTCATTACCTCCGTTAGCCTTACTTATAACCTAAGAAATTCTACACTAATTATACCTCCTCCTGCATCCTCCCCGCGTAAAAGTTCTCTATTCTCTGCTTCTACGCATAGCTTTCTTTGCAAAACTTGCCTATTGAAATAAGACCGCTAACTAATCTGATAGCTAGTAAGCCAGAAATGCCCATTCATGACTCGCATATGTTTTTTTCGATCTTTTAAACATAAACCTTAACTTGGCACGCGACGCCCGCCTGGGGTCAAAAGAGACCCCCAGGCACAGCATAAAATATGCGGTCCTTAGGCAGATCAGTGAACCCCACGCTATTATAATTCACATTCCCATTCGCAGCAGACAAATCACTGGGCCAGAAGCTCAATGGTAAATTATTACAGTCAATGAAATAATATGCGTACACGAATCTCGACTGACCCACACCAGGAATTGTTTTTGACTGGCTGATGACGGCTAGTAAGACAGAAATGGCCATTTTGGTATCATTTCAGCTTGTTTGTTTGATATTATCAACATATACCTTAAGTCACTATGCGACTTCCACGAGGGCTACTGGGTAACCCCGAGGCACAACGGATCATGCGCAGTTTCTAATCAGATAACTAAACACCACAATATTATAATTAATATTCCCGATCGCAACAGACAAAACAACGGCACTGTGGCTCAATTATAGATTGTTGCACTCAATGTCCAAAAGAGGCATGCACGAATCTCGGGTGATCCATACCTAGGATTTGATATGGCTGGCTGATGACCGATACTAAACCAGGAATGGCCATTCCGGACTCTCTCGTGTTTGTCGGCTCCAACGTATTTAAATTAACCTGAAGTCACTATGAAATTGTCCGCGGGGTCTCTTACTCGGGCAAAAAGGCAAACGAAACGTACGTATTCCTTAAACCGATTGGTGAAATCTACTCTCCCATTATTCTTATGCGAAAACGCAACCGTAAAACAACGGACACATGGATCAATGAGAGATTGCTTCACACAATGACCCAATAATGCATATTCGAATCTCCAGAGAGAGACACACCTGATAGTGGATATAATTTGCTGATGATGGAAAATAAGACGAGAATGCCCGTTTATGTCTCTATAATCTCTGTCTCTTCAACCTTATCCTTATATAACTTACGTTCCTATGCGAATGACCTCCATTTCTCTTGAGTGCTCTCCAAGGTATAATGGAAAATACGCCGTTATTAACCAGATTGGTGAAGAGTGAAGTATCATAATTCATATTCCCAATCGGGCCATTGGCTCAATGGTGGACTGTTAAACTGAATGCCCGAAAGATGCACGCACGAATCTCGGTTGACACGCAGCGTGCATTTGGTGTGACTGGGTGCTGACGAATACTAAATCAGAAATGGCCCTTCCCTTGATACTTCTCTTTGTCAGTTCAATGTTAACAACATTCACCTTAAGTTGCTATGCGAGTACACGCTAGGGCTCTTTAGTGATCTTCACGGCACAAGGGAACATACGTGTTCCTTAAGCAGATCGATGAGTCACACACTATCATCATATTTCCGATCGTAACCGACAAACCAACGTGCCCGGGGCTCAATGACAGAATATTGCACTCAATTATGTTAATACTGGGATTCTAATATCGCGCGATCCACATCTGTTATAGGATAAGATTGTCTCATTACGGCTCATAAGCCTGAACTGTCCATTCCGCTCTCCCTAAACGAAATCAGTTACACCTTATAAAAATATATATTTAGTCGCTATGCCAATGCCCTCAAGAGCTTCAAAGTGCGCTCCAAGGCTCAGGGGATCATACGTGTTCCATAACCAGATCGGTGAACACCTCACTAAAATAGTCCATATTCCCGATCGTAGCCGACAAAACAACGGGCCGGTGGCTCAATGGTAGATTGTTACACACAATGACGCAAGAATGCAGGTTCAACTCTGACGTTATACACAACTATGATGGGGTATGAATGGCTGATGGTGGCTAATAAGCTTACCAAATTATATGTTAAGTCACTATGCGAGTGCCCACGAGGCTCTAACCTGAGCTCCAGGGGACAAGGGAACATACGGTTTCAATAGCCATATCGGTGAACTCCACACTATCGTAATTCATATTCATGATCGCAGCTGACAAATCAATGGGCCCTGGGCTCAATGGGAGATTATTACACTCAATGACGCAAGGATGCCTTTTGTTATCTCGCACAATATACACATTGGACTGGTTATGAATGGCTGATGACGGCTATTAAACTAGAAATGCCCATTCCAGTCTCCCTTGTCTGTGTTTGTTTGATCCTATCAACATATACCTTAGGTAACTATCTGATTTCCGCAAGAGCTCAAAAGCGAGCCCCAAGGCAGAACGAAACAAACGTGGTTCTTAACCAGATTGGAGAAGACTACACTATCATAATTCACATTCGACATTGCAACTGACAAAACGATGGACTTGTGGCTCAATGATAGATTGTTACACTCAATGGCCAAAGGATGCATGTGCGAATCTCGGGTGATCCACACATGGGATTGGGTAGGATTGGCTGATGACGGATATTAAACCGGAAATGGCCATTCAGGACTCAATAGTCTTTGTCTGTCTGATCTTATAAACATACACTTTAAGTGGCTATGCAACTGCCAGCGAGGCCTCTTTAGTGATCTGCAGGGCGCAAGGGAACATACGCGTTTTTTAACCAGTTCGGTGAGCACCTCACTATAATAATTAATATTCCCGATCTCAATCGACAAATTATTAGGCCCGTGGGTCAAGGGTAGTGTGTTACACTCAATGACGCAAGGATGCAGGTTTAAATCTCGCGTGATACACACCTGGGATGGGCTATGAATGGCTGATGATGACTAAAAAGCCATGAACGGCCATTCCGGTATCCCTTGTATTAGCGTGTTTGATCTTATAATGATATACCTTAAGTCATTATGTGACTTTTGCGGGGGCTCAAAAGCGATGTTATGCCGTAAAAGGTTTACGTATTTAGGAATCAGTAGTTACATGTTTCTTTGTCGTGTTGCCTGATAGAGGCCTAGGGGATTCGTCTGCAGTTTGCCACTTCCATAAAATATGTCTAAGTATCAGTATGCATATAAAGATTGATACAATAGGATTTAACAAGATATACTCAATAAAATACAAGGAGAGTTTTCTTGCCCATCCGGGCTCTGCCATCCTCTGAAATCATGTGTTATATACGTTATTGAGGACACTTCACTGTCCTATTTTACGTATTTGCTTGATAATTCGTCCTATTTTGTTGTTATAAGTATGCCAAGATTTGGCTATATCTTTATCAAAAGTCTCTCAATTGACCCTATTTCTTTTAACCTACCTGGAATTGCGAGTACACTGCAATGACAACCTTGTATCTTATTCTAATACCATTCTTTTAGCAGCTTGGTATACAGTGTCACACGCAATTGCATATTTCTCGTCTACATTCCGAATGTTTTAGTTTTTCCCGAATTGAGTTACATGATTTTAAAGTAGTCTCTTAGTTGGCTTTGCGAACACAACAATAAATCTCTCAAGTGAGCAAGAACTGAGAGTGCTGAGTCATGAAGCCAACTTTAATGCGATGGATACTAAACCAGTCGAATTTATCGCTGCACTTTAAGCCATGCTAATTAGAACCAAAGCAACTGACGAGGCGAAGCACACGGTGCGCCAGAAGGTCACCCACCATTGTTGACGAATAGGCCCACCGACAACATGTCGCCCACGGAAATAAGATGAATGAAGGAGTAACAAATGGACAGAGGAAGATCAACCCTTGTAATTTCAACGAGAAGACACAATCCCCCCTCGACGACCAACAGTCCTACAAATGCACGCCTTCCTCACAGGCTAAATCAAATATCAGTCAACTAACCGGACTCATGAGCCGATTTAGGCGCAACAATGTGATATCGTGAGATAAATGGTAGGAGGCGAAAAAAGCTGATACGCCTCTGTCTTGGCTATATGGATTACCCTAAATACACAAGCCTTGAAAGGCAGCCCCACTTGCGATCTATCCAAATTGATGGTCCGAAAATTAAACTTTTTCTGAGAGGGTTTGAGGACCTCCATTCAATTTGGCCTCCAAATTTCTAACCACTATCAGGACAAAAAACTGCTCGATCTGATCAAATCATGGTACGTGGTTTCATTATTTACCTCTATTTCACCGAACCTGACACGCGATGTTTTATGGAAACGACTCGAGGAGAATACAACGAAACGAGGGTTCCCCTTAAAACTGACCATGTAATGCATCTTTTTGCCTTTCGCCAACGAACCTTTTTCAATTTTTATAGTAGAAAATACGAGCAGATCAAAGGCACACCAAGGGGCTCCCTGATATCCAGTCAAGTAGTAGAACTGGTCTTGCAAGAGATGGAAAACGTCACCTTCAGTCATTGCGAACCTGAGTTTTGACGCTGATAGGTCAATTAACGCTCGTTTTAATTGAACGGAGCATGTTAGCAGACTTCCAATATCTGCTTATTGGCATCTTCCCCGACATTCAGTTCACAAAACAAGGAGAGATTACCAAATGGTGTACCATGTCACAATAATTTCTATACTTATCGTCTAGATTCAGCATGTATTATTATTTTCTGGATCGGGCTACAAGGATAGTAAGAATGCTTTTAGTCGGCTTTGTGTGCACAAAACTAAATGTGCTTCGAATCTGGTTTTGATTAAATGTAACCAAACACGTAAACGGTGCGGCGTTGAATCCTCTTTACACGTGGAAGTCCTATGTACTTAATGGCAGCGAGTAGACCTTTAGTTTACCTTTTAGAGACTTCCCATATGTTTGTTACCCAGATAAACCGAAAACGCATAAATCCCGCGCACCATACCCTAAAACTTTATAATATTAAATACGAAAGTTGGTAACTTAGTTTTTGGAGTCATTGTGTCCTTTCAACTGGCCCCATACCCCGCGGATTTAGACACTTTTTGAAAGAACTTAACGAATACCACTTTACGATGACTGCAGGTTATGCGGAAGGACTAAGAGACGCATTGATTACTAAACAGTGCTGGCAAATTTTGCATCTATTTATTTTCAGAAGGCTGTTGTACGGCATTTTGAGCTTTTGTCAGGTTCCTTCATGAGAAGCGAAGCAAACGAAGTAATGAGTAGCATTTTAAGTCTGAATGTCTGTGAGTGTAATCGATAGCATTCTCTATTCAATCCTTTTAAATATGTTGTAGAAAATGCTTTCCGTGGACTTCGGCTGTCGGGTATCCATTGACACTTTGTCGTCGAAATATGTTAAATTCCTTGGAAGAATATGGTAGCAAACTTTAACCAATAAGCTGCAGAGGTTTTTGCGGAAGGCAACGTGAAAAAATATTTGGCCACATAGTTGAATCTGTTTGGTTTCATGTGGGACTGCGTGTTTTGAAATTCGCCTCGTAAAGAAACGTGTGCATCGCAGGTGTTGGTTTTCTAGACCCGATAAGTTCAGGTTTGAGCTCACTTATGGCCACCACAAGTCAAAGTTCTACGCGAGGACGTTGAGTACGTAAGTAGTCGAAGAACTCACCATGAGGGCTTTTTCTTTCACACAGGCAAAACTTACCCCACTGTGTTTCAGGCTGTCTTCAGTTCAATTCCTGAGAATAGTGCAAGGCTAAGACATAGGAATAGGTAATCATCCTGGAACTTAACGCAAGCACATCTGTCTTAACGGCGAGGGGGAGGGAACGAAAGGGGGAGTACTTATTCGCACCGAAAAGTGGGCCGAACTCTCTTTTGATTCAAATGAACTGCTGCCTATGCAGTTACTGTGCGCCTGTGTGCCCGTAAAAATTATCGACTCCCACGCTCATCCACTTGGTTGCATGTGGTGTAATGATAGCCCACAGTCGAGTTACGGGCAGTTTAACTGGCCGACATTGGCATTCGGAAGAGTGAGCATCCGTAGGCTCTCTGTGTGGCTAGGTACTTTGCCCAGGGAAAGTCTTAGCACCGAATATGAAGCGGGAGGTCTTTTCGTTTGTTGATTGTGTGAGGGTCGGCAAACTGTGATTCGAGCAGTTCACGGCTCACGTGGTTTTCATCTGCAAGAGTTACCATACTAACAGCAACACAGGCGTTTTCCCAGCGTTTTTCCAACGTTTTTCTGCCGTATCATGCGGTTATTAAGATTTTTGGCCTCGGAGTAACGGTTATTGCGCAATTTCAATATCATCAAGCTCTTAAGTTCGGACTTCTACATCCTAAAGATTTCTTAGATGAGGCATCTGCACTTCCCCGAAATGAAGCCCTCAACTCTATCAAATGTAGTGCATAACGTGCGGGAACATGCAACCACATTCAGGGGTCACGTACCCGACGCACCCATTGTTGGCCATACTTTGAAGATACGTTCTTTATAAAACTACTGCCACGTAGTGGTAATGAGTTCGAGCTATGTTTGTACGTGCATTATGGGGGCTTTTCAATGATGAGAACCTGGAATTCACCTTATTGGCGGATACTGTTTTAAAAAGGTAACCAATGACTGTAAGAAGTCTGTGCTTCCGCTTGACTGCTCGGTGTTTCTGACTCATTGTTGCCAATAGGATACGCTCAGTGATTTTCGGCTGGTAAGCGCTAGTTACACCACCCGTCTTTATTCTTTGTCTTCCTGGCAACAAAAGTAATGCTAGGGGCCCGGCTTTCAACGATTGGGGCGAGAGGGATGCGTCTGGTTGTTTTAGCTGTTTGTTTAGGTGTGAGAGCGGGGCAGGGGGTTGAATCGTGCTGCTTTTATTACCCTGCCGGCCATGGAGAATCACCATACGGCATTTAGCTAAACAGAAGCCTACAGAAAAAAATTGATGGAATGCGTCAGTGACTTGATGCTACTGTTCTTTTTATGAGCCAGGTATCCCCTTCGTTCAAAACACTGGAAAATTATAGACAGCACATAATCCTTATGTAGGTCCTGAAGTATGCTGCAGTTTTCATTCGCGCGGGCATGCCACCATCGTGGGGCCCTTTAAGCTCATAATCCCTGGGCCTCGAGATAAATCTTTCCATTTGTCACACCTTTGTGAACATGTCAGGAATCCATTTATTATTTTGTAGGAGGCTAACGGAGAAGCAAGCAAATGGCTCCGTCAGTCCTGATTTGCAGAGTCGAGAATTCTATTGGATAGATGTTTATCGGCATATTAGTTTATAAAAGTTGTCAGGACTCTTTATAGGTAAAGGCAGTTGAAAATGTACAGATAATTGCCCTACTTGCGGCCTAAGGCGCGACTTTTCATGTTGAACATTATTTTGCACAGTGTGTTAGAGCAAATCCAGCCCCTGTGGATGTTAAATGAGCGCCTTCCGAATCGATGACTGTTTGGCAATGTGAATTCAGGTGTTCACAGTCAAACCGTATAGAAGTAGCGGTCCAGTGACAACTTGGAGTCTGCACACATTAACCCCCAGCTAAGTGAGACCTGAAAAATGTCCGTGTGTGTCCTGAAGGAATGAAGAGCGACCGTTAAAAATAGAACCACAGCCGTTGTAGTCAACAATATACGGGAAACCTGGCTGCACCTGCGAGAACGCATAAATAAATTACTAAAGAATGACATTATTATCGCCCTTCAACTTCACAAGTGTGCTTGCTTTCAGCTAGCGTTCAGCGCCCGCACTCGCCCCGCGGACAACAGTGCCTCCACCGAATCATTAACAGAAACGTGATCCTTACGCAAAATAACATTGCTCAGAGTGTTCTGACCGAAAAGTTGCCCAAATCCTATCCCAACAAATAAAACTGACAGTGAAGCGACCACTTCAGCTCATCCACATTTGAGTCTTTTACAGCGAAAACATGGGGCTCACTAGGCTGAGCAATCAACTTAGTAGCTGTAGCATCTGTGCCTCACTGTCTCTTGCTTTGCCTTTTACCAATGTTCTCCTTCTGTAATTACCTCACTCACTTGATGTCTCAGTTTCCTATCTACCCTCAGCGGTTGTGTCTGTCCAATAGCAACATCTGACGACAGTTCGACCGTCGCGCTCCGACGACGTCCACTGTGTGCACCACTACTAGGTAGCACAGGGACTGGGAAAGGCTCGTGAATTAGTTTACAGTACTAGTGGATTTACGCCACATCTACCGCACGCTCTTTCTTTTCTCTACCTAGGTCCAGTGTCATGACCAGAACAAGAAGCCTGGAGGCGAGCTAAGTTACAGGTGGATAGCGCTCGGAGCCGCCAAAATGCGTGCCGCTAAACCTGGCTCGGATTCAACGGAGCAGGAGTGCCATAAATGCAGCCTGCAATCTTTAAGTCCACGGTGATGGCTACAATAACAATAACAACGACAGTACTCAAGCCATCGGCCATCTGAAATCTGCTAGACGTTAAGATGCATGGCATTGTTAGGGATGCTTCGGGGTTGCTCATACATGAAAATATTTCTGACTTTTCGTGGCTAAAAGCATTAACATCTCGATAAACGGCGCATCAATCTACCATACTTAAACTGCACCTTCCGCCACCACGGTCAGACGCTTCCTGCGTTCCGCCATTGACAAGAAACGGGCATGGAAACCCCTCCTATTCCGGTGTCTTCAGCTAATTGCCTGGAAGTGTCAAGGGCACTCTCGGTTATTTTTTTAATTACCAATTGCTTGTTAGGATTATTGACAAAATTTGGTTCGATTTGGTTCTCTGGTCCGTCAACCAGGACACTGGAATCGGAACGCCTGGCCCACGTGATAATATTGACCTTGCGCCTAATTCCATATCCCATAAAATTAATACTAGGCCTATTTGTCCCAGAATTCAGCTCAAATACACGTTTATTGGGCGCGGTTCCTGTTCACATCGAAGTTGAAGAGTTTTTGCCTTGAAATCCTCGTAAAAGTACACCATACAGACCATTGTTATGACATTTTGTTGGTATAAAGTTCAAAGTCAAAAGCTTACACATTGTTATATTCCCTCCACCGAAATCAATGTCTCCACTGACGAAACATGTCTCGCCTGCTTTTCTACTCTCAGGGCTTTGCTGTTAGTTTTTACTACCGTGAGGTTTCTCATCCCACTCCTCCTCCTCATGCAGTTTTATAACTGCAGTGTCCTATTGCATATGTGGCATAATATGTAGAGTAGGTAGGGCGTTGAGTATAATAGACCCTTGTGCTTGCTGTCGTGGTCCAGGATACGACCGAAGCTGCCGAGCTTTTCAAAATAGGGTCGGTCGAATTATTCAACTCATCTCGCAACAGACTGCGGATTTATTTGACAAATTAAGACAATCGGCTCGCATTAAGAAGTGTTTCCTCTCGCTGTGGCCTTTTGACGGTATACTGTTATATTGCAAAATGTAGTCACAAAGAATTTTGGCACATACACTGAATATAGCCTTTTGTGTCATTTGGAATGACAGGTATGTTTCGAAAGCCCATGGGGAAGAAGAATAGCGTTTTTTGCACACCCCAGAATGCAAGACAGCGGGTTTGTGACATGGAAGAATGTCTTTGTCATAACAACAGGGCACATGGGTTTCCCTGCAATCCAGAGGCCCATTCGCCACGGTTGCAGAAAAGCCCATTAGCTTGTTTTCTCAGAACATTTCTGCTGTCCACTTCAGAGGTTCACCTACGACGCGCACTTTTTGACCACGTTCTTTGAATTCCTTTGGATTCGGGGGTTTGGGCTCTAAATGTGGCCTTTTGCGGCATGACCTTAGGTAGCTGCGTCTTCGCAACCTCCATCGTCCGCCGCGCTGAGGCAATCCAAGTTTATAACTTTCTAGGTTTTGTTGTCATGCGGAAAATAGGGAACATACGTTCTGGAGACAAACCTGTAAGTTGCACCAAATGACTACCTTTGGAAATTCATCCATGATTACTTGAACTGTTAAACTGTAGAGCTGTAGTATTCAGCGTATTATGGCTATCCAATGGTTGATTTCTGATAGTATTTAGAAAGTTCATTTCTACTCTATGTTAGCTAAAATGTTTGTTTAGGTATAGGTATTTATATTTCCTTGTTCCTTTACCATATGCCGTCAAACCCGCATAATCTCAGATTCGACCTCTTCCTGTTAGTAGTTTTCAATTAGAATAGATTTTTCCCGCAGGGGAAGAGACTCGTGCTACTGCATGGGAAACTAAGAAGTGGGCACTGATGATTCACGGAAAAGTATGGACCTAGCATTTTGGTTTGAGTTTAAAAAAAGCTTTTACTTAAATGGAATTTCCTCATTTCCCAGGGCTAATAGCTGCCGACCCCCTTATTTTTCGTTCTCTCTTCTCTATGGACTGATAATGGGACTCTCACATTAAATAGAAATATATTTTCGGGTGAATTTTAGGACGAACAAGCACAAATTCTTCAGTGTTCCCTTTGAACTAAGAAAAACTGTCTCATAGAAAAAACGAAAAATCATTGAAAAATTGGTTGAAATAGACATAAAATGGATGTGGTTTGTTAGTTTTCAAGTATAAAACTGTGGCTTATCGGTAGGTCAATAAAGGTGTGATACATGACCGCCCCACAGATGAGAGTTTTAAAGGTTTGAAACGTTCATGGTCAAAGGAGAATAGGAGGTGAGAAAGGAGGAATCCCGCTGCGATTGCTTACAGCTCGCTCAGATTTGAAACAAGTAGGAGTCATTAAAGGCCGCGAGGATCCTCAAATCGCGGGATAACGTGAGTATGATACTTCTTAGCCTACTTAACAGAGAATAAGTAAGTGATAAAGCAGAGGAGTCTGCCATGACCGTGAACAGCCGCTAAGGGTCAAAATGAGGAGATGATGTTCAAAGCCTCGAATATCATCGCTGGAGGGAGTCGATATCAGTGAATTTAGCAGCCTCTTAAAACATGGGGTTTTAAAAATTAAAACGTGATAGTTTTCACTTTCGGAAGTTAAGTATGTGTCACCTGCGCGTAATACCCTGAAGGACCATTTTCGAAATCCAAAAAATGAATGTTCGGGAACAACATAATCAATAATGACGTTATGCTTTTGAGATAATGTGCCGATAACTTATGTGATGGCCTGAGTTCTAGCAAAAGATTCTTCCAAAAGATAGTATACTTGAATGGAAAAATGAGCGAGCATTTAAACGCAGAGCAAAAGAGGCGAAGGAATAACAATGGGGGAATTACGCGTGATATAAAACTGATCTAGTATAGTGACAGCGTCAATGATTAGGGCTAGATTTGACGTCAAACAAGAAGCAAAAGTCAGCTTCGAGTCTTCGAGCCCACAGAAGCTTAATTTTCGACAATTGACATCCCTCAGTGTAAGGAATTTTGGACCCAGACCGTGAGAAGCGTCTCCGAACTGTTCTGACTGTACTAGAATCATAGACATTCATTAGACCCGAAAAAGAACAATAACATTAGATCACAGGAGAACAAACATTTGTTAGTCTTAGCTTGAGGTGATGAGGTAATCTTGTTGTTTAACTTAGGCCTATGTCCCAGATTATGTCGTTTGCCGTGTCGGTTATTCGAAATTTTTATAATTTGCTGTTCCTCCTCTGTCTTTCACTTTGCCATGAGATTGGCTTGTATACTTTGAAAACTAAACGCGCAAATACGATGATAACAAGGGCCATCACCGGGTTAGTGACTGTGACCACAATCGCGAGTGGCAGTGGTAATGTTTTGGCCGCGTGGGCCAACTACCTTGCCAATATTGACTGGTTTAATTATCTAGTCACAAGTTGTCCCCACGGATACTCGAATTGCCCATTAGAACCACCTGAGTAGAGGCTGTCGGATCTTTCCATAATGGTTCCACCGCAGATCTCGTCTTCGGTATCCGTTGGGTGATAACGTAAGATGAGGGTAAACGGTGGAAGTTCAATGTGCTGATTGAACATATTCACATTGAAAGGCGACTTTCTTGACAGTGAGCCTGCTCGGCATTTCCTACTGCCTCTACTCTCAGGCCCATTCCATCTTCAAAGGTGGCCATACGTAGTTAATGATCAGACTGTCTTTTTCCCCAAGCTGAGCCTTCAATATTGTATACTTAGAGTGGGCCAGTTTTTGTACACTGAAATTCAATAAATTCCTGTTTTATTAAAAGCTAAAGTACATTCTACACAGCGAGATAATGTGCCAAGGCCAATAAGTGGAAAGTTCCTGAAGCAGAGGCAAGATCTCAGAGTGCATTGATGCTTTTAGGCAGAGTGCTGGCTGCTTTCCGTGTCCTCTGCCTTTAACAGCCCTTCATGGATCGCTTAGTTCCATGCGTGGGTGTGTTGTAGTCACTTATCTCTGACGTAGACAAGATGAGGGCTGTGTCTTTCATGCATCCGGATAAGATCAAAGTAAGAAACAGGGGTGGGGCGGGGGCTGAGTAGGGGGCGTAGATTAACTCTTCCTGTTCCTCTGTACAATGATTTATGACTGCTCTTAAGACCTAGCTTGATCTTCATTACAGAAGCGTCAGGCAAAAAGTTGTGTATTTTCCAAACCTCTTACCACAAAAGCTATGC
The DNA here is from genome assembly GCA_017591395.1 of Schistocephalus solidus. Lineage (NCBI taxonomy): Eukaryota > Metazoa > Platyhelminthes > Cestoda > Diphyllobothriidea > Diphyllobothriidae > Schistocephalus > Schistocephalus solidus. The sequence continues at coordinate 196,352 of WEDG01009494.1, read as the reverse complement.
CCGCATTCGTGGTAGCAAGCCCTCATACAGCAGAGCTTGTACCAAGTGGGCTTCGCGTGCTGTAGAGATACGGTGTTTGCATTTTGTTAGATAATTAGGCAGCCGCAAAGAAGCTGTAATTTCGTTATCATACTTAGTTTTTTTGGCACTAGCAAATGCACTCAAGGAATCACAATACGTCATCAGTTTCTTTTGGTGTGTAGCTGGAGAGACAAACATACTTGATTCAACCTGGACTTGGGATTTTGATGCCCGCACTGTGTGCCACCTTTTCCAAAGCATCATCTAAATTGCTGTGTTTATATTCCTTGGGCTCTTCTATTTCTCCGATGTTCAACTGTCCCCATAGTGGTTGTTTCTGAAAAAACGGCAGCATCGTCAGTTTACCCGTCGGACTTCTTCCTTCTTTCGACAAAACCCTCCACTCATCAACTGAACCTCGCTCAACGTTGTGACGATCGCAATAACTTATAACAATGAGTACACCTAGACAGAAGGAATTCATTCCATGGGCTTTGCACCTTAGCATGAATACGCTGGCCCCAAACAATGAAGTACGGTATAGATACGCTGAACTGAAGCGAAGGGTCAGTCCGGCTCAAAATACGTGTTTATCAAACAGCGCAGCCCACACTTTTGGCCACAACTACTGCCACACATGGTGCGACGGGGTTTTGTGGCAAGGACAGATGTAAGCTTTCAGGCCGCGTCAGAAACTGTGCACAATCTCCTTATCAGCTGTTCAACAAGCTTGGCTAACTGAATGGTGCGTGTGAGAGAGATGCCGACCCTGGAGAATTCATACTCCCGGTGTGCCAGCGAATTTTCGTAATGTGATATAACTATTGCGCTTCAATTTATGATAATCTGCTACAATTATTTTCTTGAAAGCCGGGATAATTTTTTTCCTTAGGACTGAGTGGAGCCAGTATGGCCCACGTCATGATCGGAGATTCGAACCACCCTAATGACAGCCGAGCATATGTTACGTGGAACAGGTCATGTGTAGCGCTCTTAGACGGACCGTTTTGCTTTGTCGGCAAGTGCGTCCGAGCCTATCTCGTGTCGTCTTGACATCGACACCTGGTGAGTGAGGGATAAAAAGAGTAATTGTGGCGAATTTTTGTTATCACTATAAACTGATTAATGCCCAAGTCACCGGTGCTGTACTCAATTCACCTGGCCCGCAGAAAGCGTAACCGTTCGCGCAGTTTGAACTGTCATTAAGCTGAAGACAAGGCTGCCTGTCTACCCTTAGTATAAAATTTGAAAAACGATGGCGGAGTCTGATTTTTCACACTAAGTCATATCCAATGGACCGTCAAGACACCTTTAACCGCCTGCGCATAGATTCACTGAATTATTTTTGGGTCCGGGTTTTTTCCGGAATTTTCTGCTGCAGAGCTCAGCCCAGTCTCCGATATGTGTCCGAGCAGTGTGCATGTTGACACCACTCTGCTTATAGAATTGGTGACCTGAACACCTATCTGTCAATGGCTGTTGAACTTATAAGAAGATGAGTAAAAAATTATTCTTCTTTTACTTATGTAACAACACGAGGCCTTAAAAAGTAATGGAAAGCTCACTTTTACAAAATGTGGCCCTTCAATTTCATATCTTTGAATACTAGAATACATTTAATAACTTGTGGGAAAGCTTTGGCTCTGGGGCTTAACCTTCCTCAAAACCCAATGATTGCACTCAGCACGCTTGTCCTTTAGTGGTATCCTATTTATGGCGGCCCTAGTATGTATAAAATTAACGACCTGAAGCATAAAAAATTTCTCCCTTCAAATGTTTTATTCTATTAACGCAATTGCTCTACTCGAAGATTTCCCCTCAAAATGGGTAAATGCATAGGAGTATAATGATGTCCATTTCAAAATCTGATAGGTCCGATTAGAACCTCAATTTTAATGCAGTGAAATTATGGTGTTCAGTTTTTTGCTAAGTGATTTCTTCTTCGTCAAAGTTCATACCTAAGAAGAGGTTATATAGCTTAATTTCAGTCAGTGCCTAGTCGATAACAAGTTCAAGCTCATTTATTAAACAAACATTTATATTTATTTGTTATATTAAGGAGAATCCGAGAGAAGTGTATAATAAATTAGCTCTTATTACAATCCTGAAGAACACGAATCCCTTTTCTACTTTAATTGTCACAAGTTTGAATTGGCTACTTCTTGATGCGGCAAACTCGAGGCTGTCGAAGCCAAACTTCTATGTTCTCCGCACCGTTTTCTGAACACGACAGGATAACACCTGTTGGTTTCCCTACTGTAATCAACAACCACTCGCTTAATTAGCTTGCTCTTGGGGCTAACGGATAGAGTGCTTCACAAGGTGGTGCTGTGGATTATTTGGAACTACCTGCTTGTGAACCTCTAACCACAAAGGTGCTTTTTCAGCGCCACCAGAAGGTGCTCTTTTAATCACCACAGCCAGTAGATGTAGAGCCTTTGAGGTGGATCCAGTCTGCACTTACCACAGAACGATCAGTTTATCTTTAGCAAGACAGCCTAATTTCGCACGCAACTGAGCCACGAGAAGGGAGCGTGGGGACTTTTTACCCACTCCTTACTTGATTTCATCATCCGGGTGGATTTATGACCGCGGGTGTGGAGTCTGCGCTCAGTACCTCTTTGTGGAGCCATAGAAAAGAACTGGGCGTCAGGTGGGAACAGAGCGGAATGCCAACCTCTCGTAGCCAAGTGTGCGGTCCGACTGTAAATCTACCGTAATGACCACTACTTCATGGCCACCGCCACTGAAACACATGATTTCAGCTGCTCTATGGTTTCTAAAGGCAGCTTTGTTCCTGCTCACCAGGCTCATAGGTTCCCTTGGCGCTTGAAGATCATTTGTGTAGCACATGCATTACAAGTGGACTTTAGGCAGACCCACAGCAGTTTGAAAAGTGAGTGCTTAACCGCGACTGCACGCCAGTCCTGCCGTACAGTGCCTTAGTCGTTCACATACGATGGAGGCCATTAACCTATTTTTCGCAACACCGTATTGCTTTATGGTTTGGACAGTGTAATACTTTCTTTCCTCGTATAATATTTGGCTGAGGATAAGTGTATATTTTTACTAGAAATAGAAACAGGCTATCAAGCATGCATCGTTTTTTTCCACGAGCATTGACATACCCGCATATCTCAGAGTATGGATAAGTTAGTGAAGGAACTTTAACTACACACGGGTGCCTGGAACTAACAAGCCAGATAGTCAGGCAACGTGAAATGATGGCAATTTTGTAGTCTTTTTCATATAAGCTAAGCTGACAAAATAATTCTCATTGTGACTAAAAAGATGTTTATACGTTGGACCCTACCAAAGCAAAAAAGAAGAAGGCCTCAATTACTTGAAAAATTATGAAAATAGACTGCTTGTACTGAGCAATATCTGCCAGACCGTCTTTGTCGAAGATGTAAAAACTATTGTATCTTAACGCCCTAGTGTGTCCATCCTCCGGGAGTTAATCTACGGTTTACGAATTCTCAAACGTAAAATGGACCCATGTGCAGTTCAGGTTATTTTTAGTTCTGTTACTATTTCTTTTAAACCTCTTGTCTAATAATCACCACGAACGTCCTTATTTTACTTGTTTGCCAAATTTAGAACGAGCGAATCATCCGCTTCAAAAGTTTGCACAGAAAATTTCCCGCGTTTTCTAGCTGAAGTTTTTCCCTAAGGCCAGCTCAACTATACAAATTTAATTAACATGCCAGCTGACGCCTTTTTTAAAATATGAACGTTATTTTCTTGTAACACTAATTTACCTTTGCACTCGCGGCGACAATCTTCCTGGTTTAGGTGAAGTGAGCCTTTGGTATTTTCGTATAGAGTTATATCTCCCCATGAGAGTTAAACAGTCTCCTAAGAGTGTGACAACTTGGTTACATCAGGAACCACAGTTGATAGGCCTGAATTGTACTGACCTTACTGCCTCATCTCCATTGACAGGATGCAAGTAGACCGACTGGACGTGAAACCACAACAATGGTTTTCCTAGCCTCAAGCCAACATTAAACGCGTCCATGTATCCATTTTGACTGAACGCAGGGCTTTTTTACACTCAGGCACATCTTCAAACGTCATCAAAAAAACAGTTGATCAGATTAGCCTTGCCTTGTGGGTCAGCAAGTTGGGATTATTCCTTATCTCTCATAGGCGTTCCGTGATAAGTCAGTATTAGAGCACTCAGAGAATAGGAGTAGGTGTCAATAGGTCAATTTGCACAAATGTCAAACATACATTTTTTGGCTCCTCTACTCCTTTCAAGAGTGCGTGCAGTTTATAAGCTACCTGTCTGTGTCCAAAAACATAGAAGGATGTGGTACAAGTAGGTTTATTAAGTAATCAACTGATTATCTTATGATAGAGTATGCTTTTACATTGTTTGGAGGCGTGGGAAGATCAATAGTGCAGACGAAACATGCTAGTATTTGCAGACGGGCAGGGGTTATCACAGTTTTGAGGAGATAAGATCGTTGATTTCTTACGAAGGATGCGTAATGTTTCATTTGGTAGGAAGTCACATAATCATCAAGGCAACCATAGAGCCAACTGGTCATTAAGTACTCCAAGAAATGACGCCTATCTGAAAAGGTAGTTGGTCCTTGAATCTAAAATTAATCCGTCGAAACTGCATGGTATCGCCCTATCTGAAGAAAATTTTATACCTCTCAATTTCTCCGCATAGGATTTTCAAATGGACGTGTACCATGCTCTATTTGCAGACAGCGTTACTCAGCTTATACTGGGCTTAATAGTAAACACGTTTTAATAAAGCATTTTATTCGTCAAGGTACTGCATTTTAAACATACGCGATTGCTTGCGGCTAGATGGCTATAAATATGGACTTTGTAGAATACAGGATTTGCCTTATAAAAGCTTTGCCACTTGCTGGAAAAATACAAAACACCTAAATAAGGCGATTGCCACAGGTGACGGGAATTGTGCACGCTTTATTTATAAGGCCGATCTCGTCTCGTTAATATTTTCTTTTTATAAAACCGAATAAAAGTTTAGTTACAAGAATTTTAGACCTTTGTTTTTCTAGGGTTAGTATACCTTAGGATTTTCGGCATCAACGAAAATATTCGTCTGAAAGTGAAATCTTCCTAAAAGAATAAGACAGCCTCCCCTCCTGCCCAACTACACAGAATTGGGGTACTTCCCTTCCAGGAAGCATAACAGTAACTGCAATGCTGTGTGCATTAATTAACTAACAGGTGCAAGCGCTAGGATGTGGGATAAACTCCATCGGGTTTGCCATGAGCAACTGAATGACTAGCGTTTCATCAGCCTACGCACCCTAGCAATCATGTTCTCGTTTGCGTAATACTTGGTAAAAAAAACATCAACAAAACCATTAGCTCATCAAAGAGCAGGTATCAAAAGGCTGGCTCTAAAATAATTGATGCTCAGATGCCTGTCCTTCTCTTCTCTTTTTGCCCAATTTTATCTTCATGCTAGTTAGCACTATGCCACTGAATTTTTTTCGAAGAATACCAGTTCACGTGAATACGGTATATTTCATTATAAGTATTATTAGTACGTGCTTGTAATGGCTGGCACGTTAGAACCGCCACGGTCAACCTGCGAAATCATGTGAATTTTGCACCAATTTCAGTATCTACATTGGCTTTCATGTTGGTAAATCAACCTTTACAGAGCCTTAAAAATCCCTTTTACAAAGATGATGTCTAGCGTCCCTAGCCAGCAAGCCAAGGGGCATTTTATTTTTATTTTTTCCTGACTTTGACGCAGACACAATGTTACAGTTTAATCTCATTTATTTTATCGTCTGTCCAAAGGGTAGAACTTCAAACAGGACTCCTCCTGAAACACTCCGACTATCCTGTCCCACGAGTAAACACTGCAGGCTACACCACCACCGCCGCGACTGGCCCCTTCACCCACGTATTTCACACCAAATGAGTTATAGTCTCGGTGATGTTGAATGGTCGAAAGTGAACATTTGACATTTTGACCTTCCCCTTTAATATTCTGCACAATTTGCGTAAATGCTTCCATGCCTTTAAACTAAAAAAATAAAAAAATTTCGTGCTACAAAGTAAACTCCAGGTAACTGTTGCACGTTTTATGGCGAGTCCCGATAAGCCTTAATGCTTTCCCGTCGTTGTTGTAACATGGGCCTTTTGTGAGATGCAGCCTGCGCAATTCGTGATTGGAGAGGCAAACTTTAACCCACTTGTATAACAGCAGTTCGCTGTAGCACTCTCTATGCTGCATTATCTGTGATGCTTAACATGGTTTGTGAGCTCAAGCATGCTTTTAAATACTCCCACTAACCCCAGCTTGCTGGTCGTTGCTGATTTATTTTAGACGTGGTCACGTAATGCCATTCACTATATCGGATCAGAAGAATTGTTTGTGGGAAATATACTCATTCAGCTGTATCACGAGGTAGAGCCAATAATTGCCACGTAACAATCCCTGTTGGTGGACTTTTTGAATCTACTAACCCTTTTTGTGTAGGTAATCCAAATCAATCGTTCTATATTTTCAGAGGTTTATGGTGACAAACTCTTGATTTAACTATTTACCCACTCATCCTTTTGCAAGATTATACTCTCGGCATGGAATAAAGTAAATCAAAAGTCAGGAAGTCCCAATCTTTCTTGGGACCTGCTCACCTACAACGACAAGTACACTTGAATGGTCATTTCTGACTTATTAACCATTATCGGCCAGTGATACAGTCAGTGACCAATATTGCGAGCTGTTAACCGAAAGTAGAAAATGCCCTTTTGATCAGGAAAGGTTGCATAATATTGCTCGTAGTGCAGTATACTCCCAAAATTATTTCAGACCCACTGTAATAGCAGTTATTAATTGGACATATTTCTGGCTGCCCATAGAACCAACAGCCGATAAAAAATTACTACTTATATACGATAAGTTTCTAAATTTATTTTCGATGCCCTTATAAATTCAAATATTTTTTATAGAAAAAGATGAATAAAATATTCGTTCTTGCATTGTTTTGCAGTAAATAACGTTTTCTTCAGAAATTAAACTTGACGAAGGGCTATCGTTCCTTTTGTAAAAAAACTATGTTATTATAATTTTTCTTACGGACTGCTCACTGTCCATTCAAGTAGCATAATATCTCTCTGTCTAGTAATGTTCCTTATGAACTATATGACATTTTTCACATCATATGCATAATTTGTTTGATTTTTGGGGAATTTCAAATGTCCTAGCATTAAATATATACCGTTTATAGACTGTAAACAATAATAGCAAATGTAACAGCAGCTCAGGCTCAATTTTATTCGGAGATTGAAAACATTTGTCAACCCCAAATACCTCACCTTTGCGCATAAAATTTGAACAAGATGGACACAAATCCATACTCTTTACTAAGTCATCTACGCCCAGCGCACTCTCTGCAGGTGTCGAAGAGAAGCGAATTCAAAGGTTGGTATCTTCATGTTTTTGGGATTATATTGAGTGATTTACCGCTTTACAAGACGACCTTAGTACTCCATCCTAATCGGAAAGGCACTTCAGACTTTCAGTACTGGTATCGGTTATGATTCTATCCCAATTAGGGCTGCGCACGCGAGCTTCGAACCCCGTGTTAGTTGATTTTCGAGCAACGCCCTCACAACTGCACTAACGGGCTTGCATCCGGTTGGCTGAGATTGAGAGTATTTAGTCGCCTGGAATTGGCTTACGCTGATCTTTTCGGGTTGTTGAACCGAAGTGATATTTCCTTTTTTTATTGTTTGGAGGCAGTGGATTCATCCATTTTGATGATTTGCAGTGGAAACATACTTTTTATTAAATTGGCCATTGTTAAAAACGAATCTTCAAAATTTCAACGAGCTACCCATCACAAAATCGAGCCATATGCCGAAATCACCGTGTAAACTCGAGAATTTCCCATTAATCGCTACCTGCGGCAAGCATACATAAGATGTCTTTTACTTGTCTCCAAAAGCTATCTCAGAAATGTGGCCTATTTATAATCTGCTGACGCCGAACAATAGGCATAATAGGGACACAATGAACATAAAGTAGAACTCTTTACGGCGAAAGTATGACCGAAGAACATATCAATTTATTGTAGTGACCGTCTCTTTCCAAGCTTCGCAAATTTCCCAATGGCTTGATTTTATCAGAGCAACTCAGCGACGCCAGCCTTATTACGCCGGTGCTATGTCAGTTTGTCTAGGGGCTGTTTTGGTGTGCGTCGTAGTCAGTTCAAGTGGGAACACTTGCCCTAGAGATCCCTCGGAGCAGTAGAAGATGTCATTGCCCTCGGCAATGTTCATACCAATACGTACTTAGAAATTCACACTCAATTTCTATTCAGCTTACCTTCCATCCGGCAACATCCCATTCCTCCTGCCTTATCTAGAATGAGGCTACTGCGCATCCGGCAGAGTCACCTTTGCAGATTCCTCTGCATGCGATAACAAAACCACTATCATGATATCCTCGGTTTGCTAATACCCCCCCAACCACCTCTTGCGCGTTTACGAGTGCAGGGGTCGTAGTATACTGGACCACAGACATGGACCTCAAATCAATGCGAGCTTTAAGGCATAAATGGCTGAAGACGGAAAAATGTCTGCCATTTGAGTTCCCCTTGCTGCCGGCAGAGTTGCAATACAAGAAAGGCAGCCCGTCTAAATTTAACGGTTCATCTTTGCAAAAGAATGAGTTTCCTTCGTTCACCTGTGAGCCCATCATCTGCAAGAGGAGAATATAGATTTATAGCTGCGTCAGACCTAGGGAAAGGGTTCGGCCCTTTCTGGTCCTGAGATCGATTCTTTCGAGCCCATCACTTGGCATCGAAGGTAAAAAACCTTTTTTGGTGGTCGACTCTCCTTCGTAAGTGCTTCTTGGAACGCACCTTTTTGCGTGTGTCATTAGTTCCTCTATTGTTATTATTGCAAAAAATTCGTTTGTTTCCATTTGCATTAAATTGCATGCCAGTTAAATTGTGCGAATTTTGAAGTTTAAAAACTCATTTTGTTTTCCTGACCAACCTAAGGTCTTTTGTTCAGTTTTAACAGAGTTTTTAATGATTGGGTTGCCATCTAGGGGCGAATTGCTCACCTCCGGTCTTCTTCCGATAGGGGCTTTTTAGGCTCTTGAAAGGGGCAAAAATATAAACGATTTAAGAGCTTACTTAAGTAATTTTTCGGTATTGGTCAAGGAATTTATCCTCATTTTCGTGTATGGTTTTTCAACGGCAAGGGAACCTGCTACACATTCCCATCTCGAAGCAACCCCTAGCTATTCAAGGAATAACGTTCAGTTGGTGTATTTGATTATACCAAGCATTTGTCAGGTTTAAATTTCAACACCTGTTAACTTCTTTAAGAAATCAAAATTAGAAGTCATAATTTCTCCAGCAAATTTGTAACAAGAACCTCGGAGAAGTTTTTAATCTTTTAACGGTTCACATCCTTAGATTTAAGTTAGATGTTACCCGAGTACATATGCGCCTCCTCGCCTACGACGAGTTTGAAGAAGGACGAATTTGAAGGAACACCACTTTGTCGTGGCCTTACAGGTTAAGATAGACCCACTGAGCGATCCCTTAGTGAGAATTATTTGAGCGGGCCAACATTCTCGTTTTATTTAAAGTTTTAATCGGTGGTTTGCGGGTTGCCCTTCAATGCTGCATCGACGGTCATCATGCTTTACCCATCAGTGGTGATTTCAAGCGTCACTTGCGCTGGATATCTATGGCATCGCAATGTTATATCCTGCATTTTCAAAACTACTGGAACTCCGTCATGCGATGCAAGTCTTGAGCATGGAGTATTTTTCAGCTCATTTAAGTCCTCGGAAGCAAGCAATCCTCGATCAAATTTATTTGATAGAAACCACCATATGACAGCCTCCTTACCAGATAGCTGTTTGAATCGTGGGCGTTCACCTTTGCTTCTGGTCCCCACCTGTATGGAAGCAAACGTTCGTTCTAAAACAGCTTCGAAAGATTTGGCTGCAATGCAAACATGTTGGTGTTCACGTACGAAAACGAAAGGAAAAAATGGTCACGTCGTTTTGGCACTCCAAACACCTAGTGTGGTTAACACGCGCGGCATTTCCCCCGATTTCTCGTCGCACACATACCATGTTCCAATGGACAATGTTAAGTGTAATAGAGATGGGCGTTGGCACACTGGCCGGCCTGTGCACATGTGGGAACTGAGGTAGGCCATTTCAGCCTAACCATCGTACCAGGGTGGGGCTGAGTTCCCTCATTATTCAATACCTTCAAACCACGTCATTTGGCTTATCGTGATGACTTTAAGGCCTGATACGTTCTTGTGCTGAGACTGGTATGCGTTAAATCCGCCTTCGGTTGCGCTCGCTATCTGTTCTTTCTCTCTTCTGTCCTACGCCAGTAGCATCTTCAAGCCAAGCCAAATGGAGATAAGGTCGGACTTCGTGGTTGACGTCAAACAGTGCCTTCACCATACGTGAACACACGCCAACCTTACTGGTATTACCTCTAACGCAGTGGTATTGCGCTTCATCACATTTTAACAAAACGATTGACTGCCCTTATTCTACTTTCTACTCGTTCTCCTTCTTCATCTTCTTTTTCTCCTCCGGATCTTTTTCATCCTCCATCCTTCAGTTAATTTTTCCCTTCCCCCTGTGCAGTCTATGTTCGCCAATTTGCTACGTAGTAGCAAAAAATATTCTTCTTTCCATTTGGTTGCTTTATTTTGTATGCGTTGTAGATATATTTTGCGTCCAAAGCTTGACCCGATAATTACTTTAGGCTGCATGCGAGTCCGTTCCGTGCTTAAATGTGGCCAGAAACTGGTGCACTGATGGTTGAGCCTCGTTTTGAAAACAAAGGTTTTCTTGTCAAAGTCATGTTTCCTAAAGGCACTTGATAAATCCTTTTCTCAACCTAAAACATGAGTTTATTCGTAGGTTGTTAGATTTGCCCATTTATGTTTACTGTCCTTGGTAAAGGCCTACAGAACGCTCTAATTTAGATTGCCCTGTGCACAACCTAGTCATTTTATTTCCAAAATGTGTCCATACAGTGTACAATTTGCTTAATTTACGGCTAAACGTGATCTTAGTTTTGCGTGTAAAAATCTATATAAGCAAACAAATAGAATCATTGTACATAACCCACGAGTTTATTCACCCATGCTATGGTACCGGCCTGATAAAGAATGATTGAAAAAATATCTTTGGCAATTTTATTTTTTAAACGTCATCTATTTGGATATTTGAAAAATGTCGGTCAGCAGAATCTTCCATTCCTCTTTCGAAATTTCGATCTGCCTTCCAAAGTATACGCAAAACGCTGGTCGTTTTTAAAATATGACTGAGATTTTGATCGATTTCTCCCGATTTTATTGCATTGAATGTTATTTAGTTGAGTGCATACCTTCGTTTTACCCTTCATGTTTTTTAATACAGTTATTGGTTTTTGCATTCGCCATTTGGGCAGGCATGCTTGGTCCACAGCCTGGAGTGCATACCATTGCTTCGGCATGTTTCCGTCCTATTGCTTATGCAACCCTATCCCTTTGTTTATTGCGCTTTACCCCACGCCCCTAGCGCACATTTTCTACATTCCTGGTATTTTTTAAAACCACTTCGGAAAGGACAGTTTTCATTGTTCATGGTTCTCTTCGAAAACACCCGTCACTCCGAGCTAGACGAACCATTGACGGTTTTTCCTCTTTTAAAGGACCAATCTAAGAAGATCGTGTATCGTGTGCAATTTGATCTAAACTACTCTTGGCATCTGAAAAACCGAATATATTCATCGTCTAAAATTGTTAAACTGATTTTTTTATAGTTGTAGTTTATTCTCGGTGTCCAACAGACATCAGGGCGATATCATTGACCGTTCGCATCTTGTCAATGGGGCAGCCCAAACTTATGTCAGTCAATAATTTTTTGAAACAGTATCATCCAGTTAATTTTGGCCATGCTTGCAGATAAGGGCGATCTGGCCTAAGTTAACTTCTTTTTATAGCTGTTCGTTAGAGGCCTGTAGACACATGCATTGCAAGATCTAATTAAGTCCCAGAATCTCTGGTGTTTGCCGTCAATGTAAACGTGACCCAAAGTAAGCGTTTAATTTCGCAAAAAGTACAACAAAACTACTGATAGCGATTTGAAAGCGAATTTTGAGTGGTGCAGACTTGCTGCCGACGGAAACACGATGAGCCCTCTTATGGCCATTAACAACATATTCACTGTCTTCAACTAATTAAATTAATGTGCTTCCTAACGAAATGTCAACCGGATGTCTTGAAAAATGTGCTCGATTCTCAAAATATAACCATAGTGGATTTTAAAAGTAATTATCTTGTAACGTAATGCAAAGGTATTAAAGTCATGTCTGAATGCCGACTTTAAATGATGTTCTTTTCGGCCATTTGCATAAATTACAGTCTGTAAATAATAGCCTCTTTAGAAGTATGACCATTTATCACTGATTTGTGATACCTACTTAAATTCGAATGTATTTTATAGAAGGCATGCACGAAAAAAGTCGTTCTCATTTATTAGTATATAACGCCTCACTCAAATATTTTACTTGAAGGAGCTGCATCTTTATGTTTTAAACAGTTTCTACATTTGGGAATTTTTAGGCCGTGAAATTTCTACACATACAGCATTAAATCTGTCCAATTTTAAGGCTATTTATAACGTGTACGACATTTTCAAATGTTATGAGCACTATGTGGCTTCTTTCTCATGTCGTAGAAAATATTTGTGATATTTCTCAGCTGGAATATATGCGGCATATATTTTGGAAACACTGAATTCAAATGTAATGGCAAGTCGAGGTCAGAATTATTTGGCACTTGTAAAACCGTTTTTAAAACCGAAAGATACCTCTTGTCCGAGTATAAATTTGAAGAAAATCCAATATGCTTTGAAATGTAAAAAAACAGAATTTTGTGAATTTTTTGTGTAAAGTATATTTCAATTTTTATAAACATGGAAAATTACTGAGAAAAATTAGACTAATGAAGCAATCGTTGTTTACAGACTTTATTTTTTACAATGGTGGCGTTCAGTTTTGCCGCAAACGTATAGTTTAGAGCCGTCATAGGCAGTAAAAAACGGACTACCCGAGAAGCATTACAGTGTGAGGGGGAGAGGGGTGACATACATTCTTCAGAAATTAATGAACGGACACTTCCCAAGAAATATTACGGAGTAAGGGGGGGGAAGAGGGGAGGGGAGGGAGACAACAAACATACCCATGAATGTTGTATTGCTATTATCCGAGAAAGTGGAATCCTCTGATAGCTGTTTTTGTAGGGTTGGGGCGCCGCTGACATCGGTTCTTACCAGCTGAACATTGGGAGCTGGCACCCAGAAGCGGCTGAAGGATCTTCGGATTACGCTGTATTATAATTACTCTTAAACCCCTACTTAAGTAGGCTTTTCGAATCAAATTAAGTTTTTAGACTTTCGGCTCACACTTCACTAAATAGTCCATTTACTGTTTATTTACAACCTAAACTAGACACCCGGGATTTTGATCGGCTGTGTTTGCTTATCGAGCCTTCTCTTATCCGAGCTCGTGGTCAGAAATGGTCATTTCAGTTAATCTTTGAGATGGTGGTTTTCCTCGTGCATCACAGCGCCCTCTTCTCCGTGGTAATGTTTAATGTGCGATGCGATGAGAAAGCGAGTTTTCCCGGGACAAAATGCTTTGAAGGCGGTAACTTGGTCAGTATTTACTACAGCGAGAGGGCGTTTCTGACTCCGGAAGTTTGTGTTGAGCCAAAGTGCGGAGTGTGTATGTGTGGCTCCCATTCCGCCAAAACCCATTCATGCAGGTCTCGAGCAGCGAATTGGCTGCGGTATTAGGTGGACCGATGGCCAAATGAATAAGCGGCTTCGCGACGACCACTGAAGCAGCCCGCCAGGTAGTCCCTGGCTAGACCGAATATGTAAAGAAAAGACGCCAAAGGAAATGTGCGCGTCTGAGTAAACGGGACAAACGTGATCGGGGAATTGATCCTTTCTTCCACTGCGTGTGAAGGGTCACTAGGAGAGATTCAACTGTGTGCTGCCGTCGAATTGTTGAAGGAGTTTGAAGTGTGACTGTAATACTTCTCTGTTACCAGTCACTCATCACTTTGGGCCTACCTCCAAAGGGTCTAGATCCCGCAAAATGGAAATGCCCTTCGGAATGTGATTTGTCTTCTTCAAAGGAAAAACAGACGGCTTTACAAAAATAACAGATCCTGAAACGAAAAATGCCTGCACAAGTTCGATACTATCAGCTAACGGTCAGGTCGGATTCTCTCCTTAAAGCGCAGTTTTGAAGATGAAAGCTAGCCTTATAATAGAGTATGGTAAATAATTTAAGCATTAATGATATGGTTAGCATTTTTGGTAGAATTGCATTCAGAATTCTGATCCTCGTGAATAAAGTCTTAATTTTGTTTATTTTTACATGGATTTACAGATATGTACCCATAAGCATCTCATTTTTCCCATGGCAAGCGTTTGCGATTTGAGATCACAATATTATTGGGCCCCGGAATTGCATAACCTTTCAACAAATTCACAATCGGCTGCGTACATAGTTTTCAAGCACAACAAATGTCCTTTAAAGTGCACATTTCAAAACATCTATTCTATTTTAATAATTTAAATCCAAGTCAAAGCAAAACGGAAGTCTCAGCGGATATTAATTTTTGTGAAACAAGGATCAACTTAATTTTCTCTTTCAAAAGTGCCTTCAAGTCAGAGCTCTTTTTCTTAGACTATTTTTAGTAATATGCCCAAACAACTTTACAGCGATCTTTGGCCTTTTGAGCCTTACCATGCAAATTGACAGTAAATTCTAATGGCCTAGTTACCTCGGGCATAATTAATCAAAATGTTGCTCAATTCCCTACCCACAGCATGCCCGAACCACTGTTTGGGACATCGTTGAATTGGGCTCATTATTGGCGTTTTTCCTTATTGCATCAGGTCCTGTCAGCGTTCGTCTGTAGTGAATTCCAATGATGTGGGCGCCTGAAATGCTCATATGGGGTCTGAGGTCGGGATAGAATGCGGATGTTCCGTTTCCCCCTGATAAATTTCCAATCACCTGGTGTTCGTCCACCAGTGTATCGGAGCAGATTTCTTAAGCCTAACAGAATGCCCACAGCGTTAAATCAGTGGCATTACTCTCATGGGACTCGCATATTAACGCTAATGGTGCGCAAGCCTCTGGCGCAAATGGTAGGGCGTGGGTTCAATCCTAAGCTACACCTTCATTTAAACATCCGTTTGTCCTAGTCAGCAACTGGGCCAGCAATATTCATTCCGGTGTCCATCGTAGATGATACTTCACCGATGTTTCTCCTGCCCGCAAAACCTTCTGCTTCATTTATATCGTACCGTGCTTTGAGATGTTACCCCATGCTGAGCACAAAATGGTACTGATCAAGTTTGAACCACTGAGAAAGATGACTTAGGGTTGTAAAATGTATCTGAGCAGACAGAATAAGTTAATATTTGCTCAATAGACACAGTGCAGTCAGTATAGTCAAGGAAGAAAATGACATGAGGAAAAAAGTTTCAGTTTTAAGTCAATGCTAGGAACGTCAAGACTTGACTACTTGTTCCTTGGTGGGCCTGACCGTCGTCTGCCGAATTTATTTTAAGCTATCAGTTAGGCGCTGCTTAAACCTTGAATAATGATATACCGTGCATGACCTAACTCATAAGAAATACCGGAATTTACGAATGTTTGAGACTCCCTCGAAAATTGACAGCAACACTTAAATCAATGAAATAATAACGAACGAACTTAAGTAAATTTAAAACTTAAAAAATACAGAAAGTAGGGCAGCTTATAGATATCAAGTTTTTAAGAAAAGCGGAAAATTCTGAAAACGTGAAAATTCGCCCTTATTATGACTAATAAATGTGAATAGAATTGTTAGAAGGTAGGGTAAGCATACTTTTTTGTGTATCTTAAGACAACCTTTGTTTCGTCAAATGTCTTAATAGTTATTTTTGGTATCTGATAACAAAGAGTTTCCGCTAGCCCATGAAATACGGGTGAAAATGTCTTGATTTTCTGTGTATTCAGGCAATTACTATATGTTTACATTAAGTTCTATTTTTCAAATCAAACGTTCAAAATAAGGTGTTTCGTAAAAGTATTTACCGAAGTATTGACGTTTTGGATATTTTTGTAATGTAGATAACCGCTTGGGTCATAGTTGTAATCAGTCAAACATGAAAACTAGTAGCAGAGAAAACTGAATATCGTCAATAAATACCGTCAATTAATCTGGATATGATCAATTAAAATCTTTTTCCAATAAGTTAACTCTCTAAAAAGGGCTGTACGCAAATATCTGACGGACGAATATCTGCGCGGTAACGTGAATATTTGACGGACGAATATCTGTCTGGCAACGGGCAGACAAAATAAGGCACTTTTACCGGTTTTGACTTTCATAAATATTACTGGTAAAATATCCACTGAAAATGAAAGAATTCACTTTTCTCTCTATGTTCAATCATTTTTCCTTATACATTTCTTATTTCATAACGGGCAAAACAATATTTTCTTTAAAACTATTAAATAGCATAGGAAATTTCTTTTATTTGCAGCAACCTCCAATTTTTTGCCGAATCTTGTCTGTTATCCTTCCATAAACGAGGAGGGAAATGCAGTTTCTTCTAGCAAAAAGCTTTCTGAGCTTCAAATCCACGTAATATATAAACATTACAAGACCAAAAGACTCTTTCCAGTTTTGATCACCACATTGCCTGAGCTAGTTCATCTTATTTCAAGTTTCCCTTCAAGCATAGAAGAGGCACTCCCGTTCTATTTTACTTAACAATAGGGCTTCAAAGCTGCTCATATTATTTGTTTTTTTACTGGTCGGAGAACTGAATGTTTGCCGCAGAGAGTGGTAGGTTACCTCAACTTAAAGGTGGGCATTTTCTGCAATGTTTGAAAGCACAAGTAGTGTCCGTCCACGTGACCCTTCGTCATCGTAACCATGAACTTAAAAAATCGTTAGTTTCACTTTCAGTCTTTTTCAGCTGCCAAATGTCTGATGCTACTGATAATTTCGCGTTTTACTTGAAGGAAGCCAACGAGTAGCATCACAATTATGGGTGCCCAACGACTTCGATAATAACCCTATTTCTGACCCGTTTCACCCCGTCTATGGTGCCCCAGGAAAAAGTGATTACGGACACTCCGTCATTTACTAACGTGTTACGTTCAAAAGGGCCACTCAAAATGTCCGCAAGGAATTGTTCATGAGAAGGCTTGCGAATAGCTTAATACACGTGTTTTCTTATCACAGGACAAGGACCCGCTGTGCGACTCCACTAACCAGCAATGAACTATTGATACAATCCTAATAACGTCCTTGGTCAAGTGAGCTGGTTTTTTCGCACTCGGTTAGGCCGTAATGCATCTGAAAATAGCCACTCCTACTTACACGCCAACCTGGCCCTAACCCAAATTCTAACCCTAATCATAATCCTATCCATTATATACCTTAGTGCTAACATTCGTTGTCAGGTCACACAAGCAGTTCTTTCTCTCTTGATTCTTATGCCAGAACATAGAGTATTCCCTTTCGAGGCAATATGACAACTTTCTCGTGGAAGCCTTAAGTCAACTTTCTGTAAATGAAAGTTTACAACGTCAACGAATGCTTGTGCGACCCTACTAATGAACACAATGCACAAACAGGCATGTTATACGGCAGCGATTTGGGCAACTGGGGTAGGCAGTTTAAAGGACAGAAAAGGGTGGTAAAACAAATATGAAAACAAATTTATATGCCCACCGTCATTGTTCAAGCGAGCTGGTTTTTCACTAGTGAATTAGACCATATTACACACCAAGATCCACGCCTATCTACACGCCAACCATAATTGTAACCCCAACATTATCCATTGTGTTCGTTGCCGGGTCAGTGGTCTCCTGCAACCATTATGTACCTATTACAATACATCTTCTTCATTGTATGTCGGAAAATTCGTTAAGTTCGGTGATTTTCTGTAATGTGCTGCGTAATAGATCTCTTTATTTGGTGCATAATTTCGGCCTTTCCGACTAAAGTACGGAGCACCCGAAATTCGAAGGTTGTACTGACAGGGAGCGTTTATATTCCGCGGAAGACAGAAGCCGTTTAGTAAACGTTGACTTCGGAGAAGACAGCGGTTATTAGATAAGATGGTGCGAATTAAGGACCATTTGATTGACCGGATAACTGACACAGTATAATTACAGACTGTGATAGTAAAAAGCAGACGCTGAAAAACATGTGCCTACGGAAGGATTTTTTTAACCTCTGATTAGTCGAATGCACCTCTGGTGCCCTATGCGGATGTGCTAGCAGTCAGTGAACACCCTCCCCCCCCGACGGGGGAAGGTGGAGAAGGTGCAGTGTAGGCGCATCAATTCCGACATTGGGTACTTTCTTCCGACTGTGTTTATGTCACCAGCGCTAACCTGGTTTCTAATCCCTGCGCTCGCACTTGCTTTGACCTCATTTCGCAGTTCGACTGACTGCAGGCAACTGTTTACCCTGTTTCGCCCGTTAGGCCTGACATGCCCCATTTGGTCAGACAAAGAGATGCCCCCTCCTGTCTGCGGGCCCTAAATGTCGATTTTGCCGAACCACTCCTCCCCTCCTCTCATGCACGTCTGTGCTTGCATTTGTAGACATTCCGTCACTCGTCTGAGCCTTGCATGTTTTTATGTGTGTATTTTGTTATGTCGACCTTCTAGATATCCAGCCCTAGTGCTCTACTTCGAAAAGGCATGCACACTGCTGCCCAGGGCCCAAATCTTCAAGCCTTTCTTTCCTGTTTTCATTGCCTGAACAGTTGTTGCGACTGGAAAATGCAATACCAAAATCTGCAAACCATTTTAGAGTGGGTTTACTGCGTGCCGCATCTAAGTGAGCTTGGGTACTCCAGTTAACTGCAGCATCTTTTCGACTGGAATTGATATCTCATAGCGGATTCGAAAGTATAACCTTCATAAACACAGACTGCGCACCTCTACTTCCTGTTTTGACATTTTTTGTGGCATTATGCTGAACACGCGTTTGATGAATATCTTATTAGTGAGTTTATGCTAATTATATCGGAGTTAAAAATCTTTCCGAGTCAAAACTTCAAGTTGTACAGTTTTTGCATGTACTTGACATACTTTTTCTGGGCTAACACTACTATTGTTGAAGTTGACAGGTATTTTAACAAAGGCATTGGCGCTGGAAGTAACCAATTCCAGCTGATAGCCTGCCACTGCGCAATCACCGGGATGGGAAGACGCGGGGCTTAAACCAGGGTTTGTTCTGACTGACCTGGTCCTTCAGGGTCCACTGTGTTCAGCTAGATTAATGTACCGTTGATCATGTGTCTGGACGTTCAATTTTGCTTTGGGGATCCAATTTGAAACCTTCACAGGTTTCTGTGTAGTGCGAGAATCCACCGATCAGTCAGTAATTCAGGGCACATTCGAGCACATCTCTCAAATAGAATGAACGACTGTAATTCGCCCTACACCCAGCCTATTTCTTATATCCCCTCCCTCGTCTCATCTTAATGCAGCTGTCTGTCGTTAAACGATTTCGACCGTGGAAAAGTGGACTGCTACTTATCTCAATGAAGGATCAAACATCTTGACGGACGACTTCCGCCCTGTCTCTCAGAATGGGCAGAGGACAATGGCCTGCGCAACATCCACCCACTCTCCTTCCTCACTATCCAGCTATGTTGGTAAGGCACTATCAGGATGTCCAGAAGCGAGCGCGGCCGCAGCGGCTGACAAAGCCAAACAGCCCGTCTACGCGTGCCACGCCCGATCTAGTCCCTACGGTAAGGGTGTTTCGGATCTCGCATGCTGGCGATTCAAGCACGTCAGGGTTTAATGCAGATACGTATCTGCTGAGATGCCATTCGGATGGAGTCCTCAGTGAGCGCACACATTTCCTGATGACGGAAATTTTCCCTTACAACTAAATCCTTCATAAGGACAGGTTATGGAGGATAGGGGTGAAATTATGTCTATTTTTTTCTTCTCAGGCCATATCATTTATGTCTTTGCCAGCTACACAACGCCAATGCTCTTGGCTTCGTGCCTATCGTTCACAGGCTTCTTGCTTTTAGTTTTTTCTCCATTGCGTTTTCCGTCGATCAAGAGGATGTTCAGAATAAAAACGTGTGTATAGTATTCTTTATTCTACTCTCTTCTCCGGTTGCTATAGCCTTTCCTGCTGACTTTAAGCTTTCCTCTAACGGCCAGCTCGTAAGCAGTCATTCAATAAACCCGGTTTCACCATTGACTCCTGAATTACTTCTACCGTACTCACGCCTTGTCAGTTGTCAACCATAAACGTCTACGATTTCTATCCGGTTGTCAATCCCCTTGGTTTAAGTTAAATTAAAAAGTCACGTATCCGGTTACCAGAGTTACTTCTGCCTCCTGATCTTATTATGTGATATTAATTTCACTTGGGCTTCAGGTTAAGGGGCTTTCTACTTTCAATATAACAATTAATACTACTTAATTAGTCGTTTTGTGTTATGGCCGTGAAGAAGCGCATGCAAAAGCCACCATTCTGACAGCCAGCCTGGAACGACCACCAATCTTACAACCTCGCTAGCGTAACCCTTCCTAACCTAAAACATTTTTTTAAATTTCTGTTAACTTTTTGTGTGATGGGTCACTGGATTAGTACAGAACGAGTGGAGCTCGAACGTTCTGACTCTCCTGGGCACAAAATCTTCCAGCTGTCAGTTGTCGGAAGTTCATCGCGCTTTCGAATGGAGGCGAGTTCCAGGAGTAAGGATCAAAGCGTCTGATCAATCACCAAAACCGTTTGCTTATTTTTCTGAGCCCTCGAATACGTGTAGGAATCCATTGATAAACAGCAAGGCGACTGTTAAAGGGAGTAGTAGCCATTAGAAATCACTTGACTCAGTTATCATCGAAGATAATGGCTTTAGCGAATTCGCGTTTTATTTTGCTTCTGCCATGGTCAATTACGTTTTCGGCTGTGCACTTGAAATCATGACCCGTCTGGAAGGCGTGGGCAAACACTTCCGAAAAAATTGGCATCCCGTCACATGGTCAGCTTGTGTTCTTGTATGTATGATCGGCGTATGCGTTCAGTCTGGTGTGCGTAATTATCAGGACAGTTTAAGTACAGAATGCGATAGACAACAGCAGACTGCTCCCTGGGGTGTAAGGCGCACCTATTTGTCACCCCTCACCCCTCCTAACGTTCATACTGGCTTTAACGGCTGTGCGATTCCAATAACTTCACCAGCAGCAATGCCCGCAATCTCTTCTGAAAGTCCTTGACGTACAGTAAAGCATAGCGCATCCTTTAAGTTTCTTTTTGTGTTCCCTCTGGGCCGCCCACATAGTCATCAGTTTATAAAGACAGTCTGATAGTCTTTCCGCAGAATTGGGTCGCGGAGATATTTGACCTCGCGTGATTTACTTATGGGTAGCTAAGTGCGCCTGAATCCGGTTGAAGTGGGCTCTCGCACAGCTTAGTTTGAACCACCGGAAGGTTACTGATAAAAGGTGGGCCGTTTTTTGCTCTCCTTTAAACTGTTGGCTCGTTTTCAAGGTAAAGACCACCTGATGAGCACGTTCAGAAAGAGTGACTACTGCTCCTAGTCTTCGTTCAAATTAAATTGTTTATCTGTAAAGATTGTGTATAGCAGATCGTGGAAATTCTGTTACATATCCTTTCAGAATATGGTGAGCTTGAAAGCAATATTTTAAGCTCTTCTAGTATTCGTTCTGCCCTTAAACAGGAGATTTGGAAGCCCACCGGAGTCCCTTGCTTTGCACAAAGATTTTCATCAAAGTTTAATTAAGATTGTTTTGAAAAGTCGAACAGCTTCATGGGGTAATTAATTTTGAGCGGACCGTGCCTTTAATCGTATGCCTTTTTAGGTCTCTGACACAAGACTTTGTGCGTCTGATTAAGGGGAATGGATAGGAATGACAGCATCATTTCATGCGATTGAATCCTCCCATTTCAGAGGCCATTTAGTACCGGATCGGACTGATGTGACTGAATTTCTATTGAATGAACTTCAGTTTCGAGTTAATCAAAAATTGTATGTTTTTGATCAAAGTCCTATCATTCTGTCAAGGCAAGGAAGCAGGTCTACCAGATAAAGTGGCCATTGCCAGTTTTGGATATTTTGGAAATTTCTCACGCATCACACGTCTACTGCTCCCGCCATTAAAAGGTGTTCGCACACTTTGGTGATTCAGTCTGAAATAGCTTCAGTTGTCCAAAAGGGGTTACTTAAACAATTCATTCACCTATGTGCCTAGTTTGGCTTCCATGCAAAGGACCATTTTCTTTGAGAATCACATCTGTAAATAAGTGAGAACTTTAAGGAATAGAGGCACTATTCACCTTTTTACATCGGCAATGAAGCGGTATTTTAAAATGCCCTAACAGGCATATGAAACACAAAATTCCTTGTTTCCTATTTTTCAAACATTGTTGAATGTGTTTTCATGTATACAAATTATGCACTTAGTAAGCTCGAATAGATGGTACTAGAAATACCTGGGCCCCAGTAATCCAAGTAGCTTTGCACTAGATTCCAAGAAGGGTACGTTTTCCAGTGTTATACGCCCAACTCAAAAATAAGCTTTAACACAGACAATCGACGGCTTCGCGTGGAGCTGCCTTTATCGTATTTCGAGAACTTGGTACTATTCGGCAAGATTTCCTTCCAATCCATCAGTACTACATATGAATCCCTATCCGGCTTGGGAAGCACTACATTTTCCTTTGCACGGAACTCCCTCAAAAGTTTGAGAGGTGCAATTTTAAAGGGACGTTCGTTTTGTACAGAACGGCAGGTTTTAGATCGGTAGTCTGGGTAAAGATACCTAAATTGGCCTACTGGCTTCAGTTGTTTCGACACCTATCGGACAGTGCAAAAAATTGGATCAAGAGATGGCAATTATACGAGAATGTTATTAAGGTATACTAAAGCATGTCTATAGATATATCCCTATGGAATAGCTGGAAAGGTGGTCTTAGATTTTACTGGTTGGACAGGTTTTGGGATCCCAGTCCAACCGGCCTCAATTTGTCTGTTTCTAAATGTTTTCTCAGCATATTCAAATGACGGTCTCTCAAAATTTCCAAGGTATTTGAGGGACACTGCTCTCTGCTACATATCCCGCTGAATTCCGGTGCTAACTGGCTCAAGGTTGAATTCTTCATGCCATTGCAACGTTGCGTTCATAGCGCTTTTTTGTAGTATAGATTCAAAGCAAATCATCACGATCGTCCTATTTGTATCCACAGCTCTGGTGTCAAGCTACAATAATTTATTCCGTTCCTTTAACACCGAGGAATAATTGAACTGTCTGGGTTATGTTAATATTACCTGGTAACGCTTGAACAGTAAAATTGGCAAACCCGTAGCTTCAGTTATTTCTCATCCGGTCAATACCTGTACACGGTAATCAACATTTGCGTCGTGGACAGTGTTTGTAAGTGTCCCAAAGGGTAAGTCATATTCCTTGTTAGGCTTACAGAGCTAGGTGAGGACACAAAACTAAGGCGAACATAATCCGGAAAAGGATTCAGGAGTATAACTGATGAATAAGACTGATTAGATGGCAAAACTAGGGAAGTCCTGCCGGATAGTACGAAAATAGTACAAAAATCAGAGAAATACAGAGATCCGTTAGAGGTCGTTGAGGGCGAGTTGAGGAAGGCTCACGAATATCTCCGTGAGGTTCTTTTAACCAACATTATTTTGTAGTCTAAGTTTAATCTGGCTGGAATTAGGCGAAAGTCCTCCTCCCGTGTTTCACTGATAAAAAAGTGAAGCGTAGTCCGGTCAGGAATTTCTTAGACTTAACACCCCCATCATCCAGTTGCATATAACTTCATCCAAACACCAGAGAAGTCCCAGCAATAGGTAGGCTAAATGTCAAGGTTGTTATTTGCAGAAGGAGCAACGCAAATAAATTTACCCATCATCCTGCCAGTGAAGAGACATGCGTTATGAATTACGTAGTAGATGACCATACTTGTCTCCATTATGGTGCTTTAGTCTCCATTGTTTGCAAAAATGCTATTGGCCTTCGTCATACTTCAGTGACTCGGCGACGCTGGTGGTGATCTGCCATAGTGGCCGGACAGGGCTCGACATTAACTACCGAATCGAGAGCATATTCCTCAATATCCATCATCCTAAATATCCAAAGCTAGTGTGTAGAAGCCTGCATCTGTGACAGACTGCTCGATAAACTCCACAAGTAAAGCGGGCATGTGGCCAAACTTCAGTCAAATACAAACTGGGTATTTCGAGAAACCTGTGGTCAGGTTTACATTGTCAGGGAAAATCAGTCAAAAAGTCATCAAGAGCTGAACGAATGTTCAATCTGCGTACACCTGACAATGGAAGTGTGAACGCAACTTAAGCGCTGTCAAAGAATTGAAAGCGGCAATCTTCGATGCCAGCTGAATGCGAAAATAGAGGCACGTAGTACTCGAGTTCAGTGACCAATATAGCATCATTCAACTCCCACGGACATGGTCCGGATACCAGTTGGAAACCTGTTGGACACCTCCGGGGCATACCACAATTGAATAAAAAGCAATGCAATTTATACCGCAAAATGCCATAGCCAGTAATGGCTTGGTGAAGGCACTCCTCATGCCTAGTGTAGCAGAACGCTACAGTCCGGATTTGGCCCCGGTCGGCCACCCGCTCCAAGGGGGATGCCCAACGCCAATTTGCGCAAATCGCGTTCGCACATTCCAATCATGTGCCACCTCTGCGTCGCATGTGAGGCCATCGGAAGTTGAGTGGAAACACAGGCGTTTCGCGCTCCAGCCACCACAAGTCAATCATTAATATTTCCGACAAAGACAAGGGAGACTGCAATAGAGATTTCTGGCTTACTCACCATCGTTAGCCCGTCATACCCAACTCCAGGTGGCGCACCACCCAAGGATCGAACTTGCGACCCATTGATCAGAAGTCCAACGGTCTAATCCTTGAGCCCCGGGGTCGTTGTCTTGCCGGGTTAGACCGGGAAAATTGACTTGCATTCGTTGATGAACGCTCACCGATCGCTAACGGAACTCCACTCTGCCCCGAGGCTCACTCTTGAGCCCAGTCTGCGGCCACACAGCGGCTAGTAGTAGAAAAGGCTCAATTGCTAGAGCGTTGGACTTCCGATCAACGGGTCGCGGATTTGATCCTCGGGTGGTCCCCCACCTGGGATCACGTATGACTGACTGGCGATGGCCAGAAATAACCATTCCAGTCTCCTTTTTCTTTGCCGAAAGTATTCACCGGTCTATTCTGCTACTTACCGATGTGCGGCTGCTGACGGGGCTCGAGAGTGAGCCTCAAGGTAAAGCGGAACGAGTGCGTTTGGATAGCGATCGGTGAGCGTTCATTAACGAATGCAAAACTAGTCACTCAACCATGACCGGACTGATCGGCTTTTACAGCCTGTATGTCCAAACCCACCTTTGGTCGTCTTGTTAATGATATCGTTAAGCTGTTGGTATTCTATGAGCAAATGTAAGAGACTCATTTTCTGCCTGGGTTACTATGAACAAATTCACCCGATTAACCGATGCTGCCCCATCGCAGCGCATTGTTGGATCTCACTGCTTGGAGCAGTCTAACTGTCAGGTGATTTTGACAGTTTTGGTTTACGCAGGAGGTGGCAATGCTGCTGATGATGATTATTCACTTGTTTGCGAAGACTTATGTTGATAATAATGTAGAGAATGAGGAAAATTGCTAAGCTATGGAATGAAAGCCGATGGGCAAGTGATAGGTTACTACAAATCTAACGCGAACCATGACCACGCATGCATTGAGTACTCATACATCAAAAGTCTTTAACGTAAATACAAACGTAACCATAACCATAACTCAAGCTTTAAAGCGCAAACCCTTATGCACTAAACCTTACTTTAAAATCTTAACTCAAAAACTGTAGCGTGGCCGAAGATCAAAATCAGCGTCTTCCCTGCTTCGATTTGCGAGTTCTTTCGAGGTCGACTTTTGAAAGGTCGACTTTCGAGGTCGACTTTCGAAATGGAATGCCATTGATAAGCATGTGATGGGCACGTGGTGTTGATGGTGGTGATTATGCTTTTTCGGGCAGAATACTAGTTTCATAACCAGATTTTTCAACTTGCTAAGGTCTGGGGAGTGTAAACGAATAATTAACAGAATTGTTAATGGTCTAAATGACAATGCTGGTTGTGGCACAATATTATATGGACGAGGCCTATGTGAGCTATAGGATTGTCTTACCGTTGTGCATTCGGTTCTGACGTTTTCAGTGATTGTGCTGGGGAATTTGATGACAGTCATAATGACAACGATGAAAATTCGGATGGTGAAAATCGTGATGAGGTCCAAAACTACTGATTATATTAATGAAAAAAGATAGTGAGGCGATAATGATGCTGGTACTTCTTGCTATGCCTTTTACTGATGAATACGTGGATAACGATGATTTACTGATAAGAACCTCATTCACGCCGAAGGGTATGTTGAATTGGGATGGCAAAGTTGGTGAAAATCGATGCTAACGGAGTTTGCGACGAGAATATTAGTGAATATCGTTGTGATGACCAATATCGCCGTGGTGATCGGTATAATACGCCGTAAAGGATACTGGACGTGGTTGATATGGGCGGTGACGTTGATGAGGATATATGTGGGCAGTTAAGTGTAGTTATCGTGATGATGACGGATAGGTTGATTTTATAATGTAGATAATCCAGTAAAGTTCAATTTTGGGGACGGTGACAATGGAGATAACTTTTGTGGACGTGGCGATTAGGCCAAACGTTATAACTACAGTCATATAAATCTTAAAGAGGATAATAATAAATAGTGATTTGTATGGCGATTACGGTAAATGTGGAAAACAACAATGATGATGGTCCACTTTATGAGTCAATTACAGCGGCAATTTTGGGACACACACAACGGGGACAGGTCTTGGTGATATTTCGAGCATATTTAACCACAATGTCCACCAAATACCGCGAAACAAGGCTGGGCACAGTACTAGTAGGGCATTGGCCTATAATGATATAAGACCAGCACTGCATTCATCGCACGCTCCGCTCCGTTCCATTCTTTGCGCAGTGTAATGACAGAGCCAAGTGACGGAGACGGATCAAGCGCACAATCCTGGGTCCCGCAGCGTACCGGGATTTCGCAAAATCAAGAAAGGGATGACACGAAACCCAACAAATTTAGGACTTCCCAGAGGCTTATTAAGAAGGACCTGTAGGAGCCTGCATCTGCATTTTGCGAGGACCGAACCAGCTCGTCAGTTGGCAGCCTTCCAAAACATGGCGTACAGGGCATCGTGCTGGGTTCAAGCGTGTCAGAATTTGCACTGAGTGCCATGGGGGCACCGTTTCCAGAGTCGACCTTACTCACGCCCACTCTCCCAGCCCATCAGTCCTCTGATGCAAGGATTGGACATTTTTTAGTACAGCCCGTATTACAGGGTGGCCTTGCACTTAATTCCAGGGGGTTGCGGTTAGAGTCAGGAAGGTTACAATTGGGATTAGGATACAGGAATACGTGGCTACTGAAATTAAGCGCAAGGTCACCCATCGTACAGGGCTTATTAAAGCAATGTTCAACCAGTACGACTCTGTGGTTAATACTTGTGCTAGTGAGGAGATTGATCACGACCAGTATTATTAAAGGTGTTAATCTTATTTCATATTTGAGAGAAATGGGTTTACGGGTGATGTGAAAAGTGGAGAGGTTCCAAATTGTGACGGATCGAATTTTGATGTTTGTCAGCTTCACGATAATGAACTTCAAGACGTGCCAATAAAATAGGTGCTGCTAAGAATGACAAGGTTAAAGCCATATAGTGGTGTTGATGAAGAAATTTACGCGAGGCGAACGGCAATGAAAATATTTGTGTTCTCGCCACGGTGTTGAAAATTGACGACAATGGAATCGGAAGCGATTAAAATAGTGACACAGACTGGGGGGCCTAATACGGCGGAGGCGGCCTCCTCATCGTTGGCAGTAAATGGGCTAGCTGAGGCTGTTGGTTTTGATTGTGACCGCGTTGATGATGTTCAGTTTGCTTTTTTGGCGGTATATACAGAGGTGGTGATTTTCAGTGCTAAACGTATTACTGTTTTCGTGATGGCTATGGTGGTGTTTATGGTCGCTTTCAGTGGTCTTGGTGTGGCGGGTTTGGCAGTACTGATGTAAATGACGGTTATCGTGGTGATTATGTTGCTCTCAGTTATATTGCTGATGATTTTTACTACGAAATTATCGTATATACATGAGGTTGCGCACATACTATCGGTACATTAACCAAAGTGACAGTTTGCTTTGAGTCAATGAATGAAAACAATGGGAACATGGTTTCAAAATATAGTGACACGATACGTAAATGGACAGCAATATGTGGTTCAGATGAGCATGATGCATCGTAGATTAAGTGGTTAGAATGTTGGCTATTTGAACATAACACCGCCCACTCCTACATCATAATAATCATCATAGTCTTTGCCGTCGTCATCATCATCACCATCAAAAGCAATAACAACAACAACCACAACAAAATTAGCATATGCATCATGCGCCATCATTTCTTGAGAACATAAACACGAGCAATTTCCCCTTTCCTCTGCCTTCCTCTGTCCATATTCCTTCAACAACAGCTTAAGCTTCTTTTTCCTCATCTTCAGTCTAGTCCGCCTACCTTTCCTTTTAAATCGGGTTATAAATACGTTTTATCTTGTAGTATTCGATAGTAGACGCATGAAGCAACCAAAAATTAAGGGAATAAAAATGAAGCAAATGGCTTAAATTAGCTAAATGGCGCAAGACCGAGACTCAGAAGTTCTATGCAACCACAACGTTTTTTCTATTCATTTGAAACCTACTAATTAAACTTCTGGTAGAAAAACGTGACAGCTACTAAACTTTATTGTCCATTTCTATTTTGGCACTATCTACAAAGTATTCAGTTAAATGACTGTGCAGCAAGAAGTGATAACAAAGCAGATTTACTAATAAATAATAATAAATATCCCCCTAAAATTTATTTATCAGGTTAAGATAAGACGGCATTTCGAACAATTAAATGCTCTCAGACGTAAATATTACACATTGGGAATTTCTAAACGACAAATTAAATAACTTCTGTGTGAAATGAACTAAAAGTATTACTTCAATATTTCGGATAGACGTGTTTCTTTGTCATCAGCTCTGATAATCCATGAATGGCGTTTATATGTCTGTTTATACAAAAATGTGTGCCTTATGCGACTTAGGTGACAACAATTTTTGGTTCATTCTTCTCTATCTGGGAAAATTTAATCACAGAGAAAACTTGCAGAGGGAAAACTCTGCTAGCATCATTTTTTCCTTCCTCGACCGTCGCATCGAACAAAAACGTGAAAAGGAGTGTGAGATATTGCCTGGATTATGAGAAGCTACACTCCACAAGTCAATCATCGAGTAATAAAAGAAGACCGAAGGCATCAAAATGAGGTATTTTTAATGGCTTCAGACCCCTGAGCTGCTGATTCAGGGATATTGGTTATTGACGATATCAGTTTACATGCTGAAAAATAGAGCGTGACAGTTGCGTCATCCTATTTAATGGATTTATGGGAAGAATGTTCAGTTTCTGTAGTCAACATAGGGCCTATTGAATTAAACAGGGCATGATGGGTTCAGCAGTCCTTGTATTATCTAAGGGATATGAGTTCTAGTGAGGCCTAGACGAATTTGATGGCCCTGATTCCCACGTGTCAAACGGAATTTGGTTGAATGACCGCAGACTAGCGCAGTTATTTTAAGTTAGCTGCTATACTAAGGGTGCTTTTGCAATACAAATGAACGATTTTGAGTTATTTGAGCTTCGAAGCAAATAAGGTGACTGGTAAAATAGTGGCACATGACTACAGACTAGAGAATGCTAATTGCACCTGAATGACATGCACGTTTAGCGTAAGTTCGGAATAATTAGACAATGTTGGTAATTATCCTCTGCGTGTAGTCGTTTTAGCGTTGCATTGACAAAAGGATATTCAGACAGGGCGAAGTGAAGTTTTTAAATACACTAACAATGAGAGTAGGTAATTGTGAGTTCTTAGATGGAGGAGCGTTGTTTGGTTATGTGAACTGAGGTGAAGTTTAAAGTGTCCATCAATTCCAAACTCAGCCTTGCACAGTCATATACAGTGAATGAATGTGGAAAAAAATGAGCTTTCACAGTGGACGTATTTCGCCAATGCTTTAATACAGCTGTACGTAATACCTGTAAATTCTGCCCAGAAGTTTCTCAGAACCACTGTTTACTTCCATGGCACTGTAATAAACTCTTGAGTATTCTTTCGTATGTTAATCTGACCTCCGTGCTCATAAAGCATCTAAAAAAATAGTATATGAGAACACCGTATTGAACGATCAACATCGATCATCCTCGAGCCATAAACTTACTATAGAAATCGGTTTGGCCGTTGGACAACGAGGGAGCTTTATGAATATCAGTATGTTCCAGGATCATTTCCTGCTATTTCAATTGTATGAAAATCTGAAGACAGTTTAAACGAATATGCCCGTGTTTCTTCGTGAGTCGGAGCTCAATGCAACAAAAACTATCAAGACATTACCCTTATTGTTTTAATTTTCTGTTGATGATAAATACGGCCGACATAATGCGCTTTAAGTTATTTAGACGCGTAAAACGCTCTCATTTATTTTTGCCTTAAATGAAACGCTAAGGAATGGCTAACCTGTGCGTTATTGTCTACAGGGAATGACGAAGAATGTGAAATTGTGTTAGATGGTTCACAGCAATTATTTCTCTCAAAAATAAACAAAACAACTGTCAAAAGGAATAAAAGTGAGATATGTTTGTTTTTATTCACGAACTCCATCTTGTTTAAACAATCCCAAAGTTCAATCTGGTATCACTATAGTAGTAAATTTCAGAAGACTGCTGAGAAGAGAAGAGATTTCGAACAGAACTACCAAACACAAAAGTTTTGCTTTGAGGACGGTCTAACTCGTGTCGAGGTCCCACTTCAAGTAAAAACTTCACCGATCCATGAAAATAATTTTTCCGTCTGCCACTTAACTAAATGTCTGATAGTTCATCAATAATGCAGTCAAATGTCGCTATAAATCTAGAAATATTCATATCAAATTGCAGTCATCGTCTGTAAACTTTCAAACGGACTCATTCACTCAAAGTTACTGATTAATTTCTGAGGAAAGTAACAAAACTAATATCTTAACTGGAGTACCTACCAGAAAACTCGGAGGGAAAGCTGAGGGACGCACTGATGAGCCATGGCAGAATACCGGCGAAGCACGTGCCTGAACTTTACCTGTGTTGTCAATATGGTTAGGCATGCGACCCCTTTACATAGTACTTACTGCCTGTAGGCAGTTAACTGAACATTACGCAGCTTTCTCGAAGTGGCTGATCGAAGTCCGTCCAAACATTCCTATCAACTTTCAGTCTACGCATTAAAAACTTCAAGTAGACTGCATGTTGGCGATTAGTTTCTGATGAACTATAAAAGCAGCAATACGGTTAACTGTTTAGCATCATTCTGATAGACAATTATCTTCATGAATGTCATAATACCTGCAGACGTAAATAATTTAAAGGTTAAATTTCCAGTTCGTCATCAGGCTGTAGGCCATTGAAATGGCTTTTGAAATTTAATTTCACGGGTACCTAAAGACAAATCTGCAGGAATGATTCGTTTAACAGAGAGGTAGATATATTCGTCTCTGCTGTATATCTGCTCTCAGAAATTGTGTCTCGTTGGATGAAGATTAAGATCTCACGGTGCACCGCCCACGTAAAGTCATCATTTTTCAATTTTCGCAGACCAAGCTAAGAGATGAGGGTTTTCGCTAAAAAAAGTTTCAAACGCAAGCGAGCAGGAAAACGAAAGACCAAAGGGTAGCCGCCCCCGTTTCAAGCCTTCACCGCTACCGTTTCCTGAGAACGCTAACGTTTATCCTCTGTCGCAGTTTAAACGAGGCGATTTGGAATCCGTAGCGCACAAATGAAGCATAACTCAGAGCCCACAAAAATACAGTATAAAATCTTAATGGTTTAACTCTCCAAAAAATTTGTGTTCAACGGCCCGAATGAATGTTGCACACCAAAGTTATAGGAGGGGAACCCCAGTAATAATTATTTTTTCTAAGCTAACACCGTTAAACCACTAAGCTCCTTCAAAATGTCGTTCATTAAATGATAAGAAATTTCCCTAACACGGTTTCCATTGTTTGAAACATCTTTTAGTGCCTTCTGGACTAATGCTACTACATGCCTCCAGCAATTTCTGCTTTACCTCTTCTTGTTTCGCAAAACGCTATTTATTTAGGATTTCTTTATTATTGGGAATAAAACAATTCGAAGGGCGTTAGGCCAGGTAAGTAAGAGAACGGAGTGAGAAGTCATTGTCTTACGGTTATTAACAAAAATGCCTGATTTTGATTGTTGCGTTGCCATGATGAAGCAGACAGTCCCACGGTCGCGAAAATCCAGGTAGGTTTTTCTCATTACATCATCCAATCGGTTCAGTTCCGGCAAATGGTAATGCTGGTTAACATTTGTGCCATGAAAATCAAATTTAACTTTAAAGAATCCTTTGATCTCAAAAAAACAAAATATTATGGACGCGTATCTCCTGACAATTTTGTCATAGCAAAATCGCCAAAAGCGTCGGCTTGAGGTTTTGTAAAAAGATTACGATATTTTCTCATAAGCGTTACTTGGCCCACTGAGCAAGAATAGTATCCAATAAACGAACCTAACTTGGGAGGGCACCACTGTAAACCCACTTTTCTGCAGAAAAAATCCTTGTTTTAGATGCCCCTCGAATGTAGTGATGACACTTCTGCAAAGAGCTCAAGCACGACAGAATAAACGAAGGATAAACAATCACTTTACACCAGTGTTGCAGGTGAGTCCACTGCAAAGCGAACTGTCGGTAAGTACTGGAAAAGTAAATGAAAAACGAAATGAAAAAGTAATGAAAACGTTTGACAAAACGTGGCTATCTAGGATTATTACAACACCTTTTGACGCGAAACTGACATGAAAATGGCCTAATCGACTTACAAATCGCGCAATACATTTGCAATCACAGTTATCCTGGTTAAAATATGGGAGAACAATTAAACGACTAAAAAATACTTATGATTGTCAGGATCCCACTTCCCTAAAAGGTGGAATAATATATAGAAGCGGTGGTGGTTGGGGGCTGAACGAAACAAGTATTTTGTAAAAAGAGGCAATTTTAAATAGTGGTGTGCACTATGGCTGGGTCCGCTTGCATTAATCACAAGCCGAAATGGTGGAACGTTCCGTTTCGGCTTCCATATGGACATTAAGTTTACATTCAATTACCAGCTTCATCGGCTTATAAGAGCGACTTTAACAAAAATGCCAAAAACCATCTGTTAATGACTTTCTCTTATCCGAAATGAATAAGGAATGGTTAACCCAGATTGCCTTTCGGGTCTCCACAGTAAGAAGTTTGACAGAAAATATCAAAAACTGAATTGTTTAATAAATCGGGCAAGAGCAAAAGTTATTATTCCGTGTTAATACCAAAATTGTGCCGTAGGTGGGTACTAGAACATCACGCCTGAAAAAGACATAAGAAAATGTAAACTGGGCTACGCTTGAAAACCATTAAGGATTGAATTTGATGAGCATACAAGTGGCCTACATTAGTATGCATGTGCGTGACTGCCAACAACAACTGAACTCCGTTTGCGAACTGGTTTGTATCAGGTATGACTTAGTCCGCAGCCTGGCGGTTGATATCTTTTTTGCAATGAGATGCTGCAGGCGGACAGGTCTAAGCAGCAAACTCTAAACCCGCTGCCTTCTGATTTGGTTATATTCTCCCTATTTAAAATGAGTACGGCTCTTATTATTCCGCCTTTTGACTTTTGATTTGGAAAATATATCATTTTCGTCCCATGTGAACTTTACCAATGGAAGCAAAGAGGAGAGTTCCAAGAAGCAGTTCCGAAGAAGAAGAAGAAGAAGAAGAAGAAGAAGAAGAAGCAGATGGTATCGCTAGAACAAGATGCTGATTAGATTGATGTTTTACATTCTTACTCAAACTTACCATCAGAGATAGTCACAAAAATGGATAATAGAAACACAAAGTGGCAATATTTATAGGACGCATGTGGCAAAATACCACGTCTCGAAACGTCGGGAGTCATTAGGCACATCTGGTGATGCTTCGGACAAAGAAACTACGTCTGAATAACCTAGAGCTTACTCCTTGTGTGAATGACCTAGCCTGCAGCCACTGCAGTAAGAAGGAATACCGCCAACTCCCAGCTCAAGGCTCTTTTGACGACAACTGGTCACATCCTTAAATTTGACTGGGCCCAAAATTCTTGCCTGAGGTGAAGGCCGCGTGACTGACGAAGTGCTTGAGTAACGATTCTCCGACCCGCATTCAATTAACAAGCGCAATGACTTCCCGCCTACGTATTCTGGGCTGCGATATTTTCTGGGCAAAAATATTAGCCACCTAGGGATGAGGAGTGTGAATGGCTAGTAATTTAGGTGACAACGAGCCAAATGGTCAAGCAATGGCCACATCAATAATTGACAACGGGGTTCTATTCACGGCAATTAAAGACTTGTGTACGGACGGACAAACTATCATCGCATCGATTGCGTGCCCCAGAGATGAGTGCAACCACTGCTCATGATTTTAGGCATGTGCTCAAGTAGTCCTTGCGTACTGTAAATACTGCGCACCTTGTATTTCTTCTACTCCTTTCTGTGACTATCTCTGATGATGCGTTCTAGTGAGAATCCGAAAAGTCCGACCAATTGCGTCTTTTTCCAGCTATCCTATCTTTTTTTTCTTATATGACCTTTCCGGGAATAGAAAAAAGAACGAAATGGTCAGTTCTTGTGGACCCTACGTAAAAAATAGCGATGATGCTTCTGTCATAATTAAAAAGTAACACTGCAGCATGATTCTGAAAACACATTGGCCTCGTCCATAGCTCCTTAAACTCTAACATAACCTAAATATCTAGAAAAGTAATGTTTTTGCTCCATGGAATCAGTCTGCAGATTCTTTAGTCTGTGAACGGAGCCTTACGCGGCTGAATGAAGGGTCACGTGGCAGATGGGCTGGACGAACACTGGTGCTAGATGAGAATACGAAAGACAGCATTCGGATAGTGAACGCATGACAAATACCACATATAATAATGTACTGGAACGCCTAGGCGCAAGCTTTCGTCACGCCAGCCAAATGCACCCAATTTCCATGCCATGTGGTTGCCTGGCTCCGACGGTGAACTGACGCCTGGGAGCGGAACAGAAAGAGAGAGAGACGAAGTGAGGTCAACTCTAGCGGCTGCGTCCCCATGGCACTCTTAGCATTTCCGTCAAAGAAAACTGGCGTAATTGTACATTATCCTAGTGCGTTAAAGGTCGTTGTCCGAAGGGCTGCTTACTGATGGTGTAACTTGGTCCTCCAATCAGGACGAAAAATAAAGCTGCAATATCTCCTTCCACTTCAGTGTCACTCCCCCTCATCTGGGATCTGAGGCACCCCATTATTTTTTGCTTGAAAACCTGATCTTTTGTGCACGAACCAGGCATGTGCAAGGATGAACTGTTTTAGTTTTTTCATCCACCTGCGCCCGATTCAACCTCCCGTATTCCTGACTGTGTCTTGAAATGGGACTCAGATGAGGGAGGTAGAAGAGAGTGCGATAGATGTTGTGCATATGCCATCTCACTGTAATCTGCTTCACATGCTAGCCATCGTCTTAGTGTGTGTTATGCAGCGGGGCAAGAAGTGGACATCATTAGCAACGATGTTCTAACTGTCGAGCACGGTCTTACTCGTAGAAATCAACAGGACACCGCTTACATATCAGTCGGGCGAACATCTGAAAAACTGGCTCCTGAGAATTGAAAGCAAGCAAAAGAAACCTTATGGGATAACGTGACGAATAAAAACCCTCATAATACCGATCGAATCAAAGGGTTAAAAATTTCAAGACAGATGCGCATATCACATTGGTCTTAGGCGATCAAATTATGGAGATGGAAGCCATATTTTGAACTTAACCACGATAGTCGTCTTTTAATATCTTTGCATGATTAGGGTTAATGAATCCCATCGTCTCGTTAATGTAGGAGGATCTACCTCATATATTCGTATTTAACTAGTTGTAACACCAGATTTTTCACTTCCTTGTGTTTTGGTATTCCTTTTGACAGTAAACCAAACTTTATCGAAATGCATCTTGCTAATATCAAAAAATTCTCTCTCGTTTGCTGCGCTGATATTGCCTTTGATTATTACAAGAAAAACCTTCAACCTGAATTTTCTAAGGATTCTGTTTTATGTGTACTATTCCGAAAGGAATGAGCAATTATTTTCTCATAACTTCTTTGGTTTTGCTAACGATCTGTAAACGTGGTGGAAACTAACTTGACAGAAGGTAAAAACAGCATGTATAGACGTTATTGTAAAAGCCTATTTCTAGCACACTCGCCTGCATACTGATAATTTACCCGAATCGCAATTTGTAAGTAAATGCCTTTCTTGAAATACTGGTCAACTTTGTATGTTACCAGCACGTTGGGATATAAGACATTTGCCTAGATCCATTTATTAACCTAGTTGGATGAAAGTCAATGTTGTTCTTTCACATTACATGACAGAAACAGTACTCCTTATCAGTTCACACAAATCATCCAGTGTCTTAGTGGTTGTATATTCTACACCCGTCTGAAAACGCTCTGCTTCTTAAAAGTCCACAGTAAAAGTAACCGATGCAGTGGGTGTGTATTTGATAACTGGCGAATTTTTGCTTCATGCTAATCAGCTTCTAGGAAGTTTGGCAGAAGGTAAGGCAAAAGAACAAGCTCTGGGTTTTCAAAGTTAAATGGTTAGCTTAACTTAGGTACGCCGTTGTATGGAAAGATGGTGCATGACAGAAATAAAACAGCTATGTAATTTTTAATCCATAAAATTGAAAACATTTTTTTTTGATTTTCAACAGTCAAATGGACGGGTTTTATCTGATGTTAAAAGATGGTAATAATGACTTCTAACCAATGTAAAATCGGTCGTTTTTGCAACATAAATTTTAAAATCGTTCAACATGAATCAATCTTACGGTTTACACAGAGGACGGCTTTGGTGGGATAAAAACCTACGACAGGAAGAGCACAAACTGTCAACGCTCTAAGCAACTGAGGGAATAGGCCTCTATTTTCTGCGTTCAAGTCAATCGTGTGTGAGGATTTGCACAACTGGTGCAGACCAATTATAGAAATCTGCCAAAGACGACTATATAATATATTAACTTCCTGGAAACTTTCTTTTATTGTAACATGGTGGAATCCTATTTTACGTTTCAATATACTGCCTCATGCTATTTATTTCAAAAGAAAGACTAATGTTTTCGAAATGCAAGAAATCTGCCGAGTAAATATTATGACAAGTTTGAGAACGTAAAAAATAATGTCAAATTCTAAGATATGGAACATCAGATAGCCCTTTTTTTTGAAAAGTGTAAAAGATTCCCTGATCTATCCTTCATTATCAAATAAATGCCGTAAAATGTGCTTATTAATCTCTGTTAATCGTTTAAGGACCCACATTTTGCGCTTTCTAAAAAATGTGGAATGGAATAAAATGCCTTCAGTGCTGAAAAGAATACATTATTATGAGCAAATTAATTGACGAAACAAAAAAGCATTTTAAACGCAATTGTGACGGGTGGTTGGAAATTTTCCAACCGGAATTTAACGCTAAAAATGTCCAAACACATGATAGCAAAAGTGGATGATTAAAAACAAAAGTCGCAAATTCGTCGCTGTTATACGTGACCTACTACCTTTTCTTTATTTGGACAGTAAAGCTCAAAAAATTCTTTGATATTCTCCGTAGAAAATAGAAGAATAGATCTTATTATTTATAATATCTGAGCCTATATGTACAACAACCTCTCATTAATTCTTCAAGGATATTCCCATAAATAGCCATGGCATTTTGTTCAATAGGGATAACCTATGACCATGAAATTATTTAATTCAGTATGCAGTTGCTTCATAAATATTTTTGTTTCATATTTTCAGTTTAGTCGAAAAGATGTCTTGAAAAGTTTTCCAATTTACTACAAAACGAAGTCTGCATAGTTAAACGTCCATAAATATGTAGCTTAACCAGTAGGAATTCCGCAAGCTGTTGACATGCAGCTGCGTTGAAGGCAATAGATGGAAACCTTACGAATTACACAAATCTCTGTTAAGAATGATAAAACGCAATTGAATAGCATATATAATATTAACTAAATGATTCAAATAAAATCCGTTCTTCATGCCTTCTATCGTCGTTTATTTATTTTCTGTTTGCAAAGTAACTTCGAATATTTGTTCTACAGTAATATTATAAAACATTTCTTATTTTCATTCCCAGCTGTTATTTAGAACTTGAGCACTAAATATAAAGGCTAGTTACTGTATCCGTATCAGTATATTTGAGGGAGATGTAGGTGAGTCACCTTTGAATTCCCTATTTTAACATGCAAGTTGTGGTATCAAAAAATAGTATCTCGATATGTTGGCGAAGCCAACATAGTTGAAAAAGAGCAGACAGTAAAAAAAACTCCTGGTGATATTTAGGAGAAAAAACTGTCGCCCTTTGGGGGTCCAACGGGGGCATTGCGGAGGTTACATGAATCAGCTCACTTGCTGATTGCAGAGTCCGTTGTGGGATTTCAAAGGCGGAAATATATGCCCAGATCATCCTCGTTCCATTGCGTTTCGAACCAAGGGAGAACGTTTATACACCTCATGAACGACGGTCGCCAGGTCCAGCTGATGCGAACAGATCTGTGTTATGCTTCGTTCAGCTTTTTTGAGTGTAAAGATAAATCATTCGTTTTTATGGAGAATTTTGATAGGCACAGCCAAATGGCTTCAAATTACCATGTTTTCACTTAAAAAGAGGCTATAATGTAAAAGTAAAAGATAGACCTTTGAGTATTAAGCTTGATTTGAGAGCTTTATAAGTGAAAGTGGAGACACATATGATAATCAACATCTGCAGTCTACTTTTATTTAAGTTTACGTCCGATTGGCCAGCAAATCGAATGATCGCTCATTTGCGTCTGTGGACAGATTAATCCCTTATGTCATATCCTATAAGCCAGAAAATCGCTGTTCAACCATCGCCATAACTAACGTCCGCCGGGTGTCCCAAGGCTAGTAGACCCATGCTTGTGAACTGGGCGTAAATTTATACATAGTAAGGTAGATTTGCGAAGCATCTATCGAATCCTGTCCCGCCCCCATCCGTATGACTGCAAGATAGTGCTAGGCTGACCGTAGGTGGTTTCGGGCCCCGTGTCTGACAAAACAAAACAATTTTTATATTCCTTTCACACACGCCTTGTCCTCCCCCCCCCAGAAAAATACAAAGTTTCACGAGAGGGCAAGTCGGATTGGAAATCACAGAGAGTACCGAACAAAAAACATAGTAGGACAAAGCCTCCCTAACCTGAATCTTGGCCATCAAGTCAATCTCTTTACACAATTAGACGTGGCCTCGAGAACCGAGTTAATCCCTCATTCGGAAACCTTCCAAGGTACTACCTTTAGCGCTACGTGATAGCCAATGTGCTGTGCAAACGATGCTTTGGGAACCCGTTTTCATCTCAACTCGACAGAATGTTTGTTCAGTATTGCCATGTGTCTATATTACGAAGCATGAAGCATGATTTGATATTAATAACAAAGAAGACGATGCTTACAGCGTCTATCATGCATTTCGCATTATTTTTAGACTTTTGAATATTAACCGTATCTGAAGGACAGTTGCGCTACAATATTTGGTATTTTTATCCCAATATTAGCTTCTCTTTGAGTAGTTTGAGCTTATTCATGCTAAATTGTCCTTGGAATTGCAAAGACTAATCTACTATTAGAAAATATGTGCAACACATGTCTGCATTATAAGCTTAATAGTCAAAATATACACGCTTATGACAACCGCAAATAACGCTTTGTGCAATTAAAAACTTCGAATAACTTAAAATTATCCTAGTTTCAGATTTTTGTATATTTGGAAGAAAGTATGTCACAATAGGACGGCAGAAAACGCGGAAAAGACAGAAATCCTACGCAGCAAATGGCATTCTAGTCCTGAGTAGCGTCAAGCAGTAGCGCAAAGAACTTATTCATATTCCACCTGCGTGCATGAAACTCAGCTAATGCGCCAATGCTCAAAGAATAGTGTCAACGTTCGATTAATTTCCTAAATTCTATATAAAGTATTAACGTTGGCGGAAATTGATCAGAATTTGGCACGATTTATTCCTCCCGGGAGTACCTGAATGTCGGCTTTAATGCGGAAAATGTTTGGCGATTCATTTCTAACTTATATATGTATGAATTGATAGGTTGGCATCCGGAGGAGCAAAATATGAAGTCAGAATACCAATTGGCGAGCATATTTAGCTTTTGGTGAATTCACCTCGGGCCAGCACATTTACATGAGGATGGCTGGCAAGTTAAAACATGTGAAGAGTACTGTTCCTCCATTACAAGTGTGGTTCGTGAATAGGAGGGGAGGGGGAATAAGATAGAGTGGGTAAGCGAACGCGCAGGAGTGCATACAGATAAGCGGCCGTTGGCCATGTTAAGCGCGAAACTTGCAAGAGGTTCTTTTGTGCACACGAGACCGGCTTCCTCAATCTGACGGTAGTTGCTTTAGCTGTTGTCAGCATAATCCGATCCAGTGACTTGCGGTTGTCTGGATAAACCTTATTAATTACATGGAGGGACTTTTTGGGGTCCACAAGCTGCCAGAAATCAATGATTTGTGCGATAATGCCACTGTTGATGTTCTTATCGTCGCCTTTTCTCGCCCATACCGGGAGGTGTTCGCTATTTTGGATAGAGGTCGACACGTGCAAACCAACGTAACCCGCTCCACATAAGCAAGTACATGAGTAAATGCACATCCAGAAAATGTTAACTTACAGGCTATTCTTACCTTTTTCAAAATCAAGTATTTTCGTTGTCAGACGAAAAAAATAGTGTTTGGTTTACATTTCGACACCTGTTCGCCAGGTCCTTATAAGGTGTTTATTAAGTCTGAAAACCAGTTATAATTTTGAAAATGGTAAAATAATCAATACCTGTACGACATTGGACCCGAAAACGGCCACCAGGTGCCATCACCCTGTTTTGATTTGTTTTGATCTTTATGCATCTCTGAGATTTTTGTACACAGGATCCAACTTCATAGGTTAATTGATGCGTAATTTATCTGAACGCACGATTTAAGGAAACTCTTGGCCTTTCTTGGAAGAGCAGAAACCAAGAATGTGAGTTTTGCCCTGAGCGAAAGGGAACAGGGATACTCGGAACAGATAATTGCAACTCTTTAATCGTTGTTACTGTTAGTGGAGAGAAACAGTTTGAGCGCCTTAGATTGCATTTTAATCATTTTTCTTCCGATCTAAGGATGCAATGTGGTTAAAACAACAATGAATCCAATGATGCAGTCGGGAGCTGCGCAAATAATTTCCGGTACTTTTGTTTACCTATGATTACTTGTATGCATTGCCCATGGCTTACGTGCTTTCAGCCCTCACGCCACAATAATACTGTAGAAAAAACTCTCTTAGAAGGAAGATATATTAACTACCAGGAATACTTTTAAACTTTTATGAAGAGCCCTTTGATCTGATTGAAGTGTGGAACATGCCTGTGGTATTATAATTTTGTACCCCAAACTAACGACTGGCTTATTACCTCGGATATCAAAATTGGAGGTTGAAGTTCGGATGGCTGCCAATAAAATTCAAGATAAAGAGAACCCTCTAAGTCTTTTGTTAATATGTCGAACTTCTCTTTTGTATGTTATAATGGCATGCAAACCTAAATTCAAGATTAAAATTTAGTAACTCACACAATGCAGGATAATGAACTTCGGATATTATGTGAATTTCGTTCCCCATTTTACAGATATAGCTGCTTATATCATGTTGACTTGAAGTAAAGCAAACTAATAAGTTGTTATATGTGCAATCTCGAAACAATGCCTTGCAGCATTTGATCATGATTTTTAAAACCATGCTACTATTAGTTGACGCTAATCTTAAATACTTTCAATATATTTGCTTTGTCTAAGTGATTCAACCACCTGCTTTACGACAACACCCTTAACCGCACGTACGTACCCTATTTACAATTTAAACAATGCAAATTTGTCGATACGACAGGTCCTTTATAAAGGACAAAATGTCTGGTTGCAGGACATGAGTGTGCATCACATAGCGTCCATACCGTTGCATAATATATTGGTATTCTGCCAAGCCCTATTGCATCCAGAAATAGAACTAAATGTGTAAGGTAATAAATATGAAGCTATGGACATAATATCAGAGTTTCTCTATTATAGGCAAATGGTAAAACATATTTTTAATAAAATATTTATGGCAGCCTAAGTTGATGCACATGTTAGTTGCTTTAAATGCTGTAACTGTTAAAAGAATCAAAAGAAAGCGAAAATTAGTGTGGGCTGGTAACATTATTCTAGATCAGAACAATAATTCATGTTAAATAGTTAACATTAATTTGTATGGACAAAATTACCAATATTTTACACAACAACCAACAAAACAGGTCTCTGTAGCCTGCGAAATTTTAAACTGTAAACTAAATTTCGGAAAGTCAAAATCGCTTTCTCCTTTAAATGTTAAACAGTTTAAAACTGTATGGTTATACAGCAGGGTTTATCCATGTCTTTTTTGCAAACTTTGAAACGACAACTAAATATGTCTCACTATTTTTTTCATTAATAATTTAGATTCAATATTCAAAAGGATGCTACTCATCACGAACATTGTAAATCATGTCCGTTCACAAGGTCATTATGCTTAATTATTCACTACACACTGTGCTAATGGGCCGGAAAACACAGTTTTGTCATATATGTTTACGTTCAGCTTGCACTGTATGAGGTAATTTCAAAATTTTTATGCACAAAATTTCGCATTTTTTCGCTCAGTACACCTTTCTTGTGAAAAAGATTCAAAATTTCTAGATCAACCATTGAAATTTATCCCTGCTTAATCATTTGATTTGTAATTCTTCTGATGGTAATTTGAACCGTTTATAAACTTCAAAATTAGCCAATTTGTCTAGTTGCTTATTTATATAACCCGTCTAAAAACATCTAAAACTAAACCGCCTTCAAAATCAATGTATGATTATTCTTTGAATGCCGGAACTTTTGAAGACTAGGCACTTGTCAATGTTCGCTCTCAATACTGTGATAAAACAATATATGAAGTTCTCATAAGCATTTTGATAGATCAATAAGAAACATATTGCACTCTATTAAATGAACCTACCAGATTTTTTTGATGAATTGCCTCAAAAACCTATCCACGAATCTCATAACTTTTTCTTACCTGACATATAATGTGGATATGCAATTTTAATGATTTTGCTTGATCCGGTGTCAACAAAATTGACTTTACAGTTATTTGGTGATCATTGTTGCTGAATTTAATGTGGCGCTTGAGGGTTGAAAGCAATCGGAAAAGGCAATAATCTGGCGGAACAAGATGGAAACTGTGCGTATGCGATGAAATGTCTCAGATGAGCTCCTGGATGACTATTTAGGCCAGTTTCTGCGTGATGTCAGTCTTTGCTATGCTTTATAACCAGGTATCCTTGACATTGTGATAGCTGTTTTTGAATAAGTTTATTTTAACTGTGCAGTTGGGTTGCAGAGACGTTTCTGTTCACCGTTTGATTCTGTTCTAGGCCTTGTACGGGAGTTAGCTGTCCCAATTTCACCGCAAGCATCTCAGGCCATTTTGAGTATAACATTTCCGCTTCATCCGGTGTGGAGTTTCCTCACCACACCTTTACAACTCCGTTCTTTGCCCCATCTTGACACGAAGCCACCATGCCCTAGCAACATTGTAGACTATAAGGAAATGTATGCTTATTTTTGCCGACAATGAATGTGATCCATACGCTCAAAACGTCTGAGATCTGCCATTGACTCAAAGTGTTAGAGAAGGGTGTGATAGTATATTTTTCTGTCTATCCTTTACTAGTCTTCAGACCTGATAAGCTTCAGACAAACTTTCATGTGGCTTTTATCAAAGGCAGACAATCCGGAACGCAGGGTGACTTAAGCTTAAAATTAAACATTTTTGGGAATTTGACGAACAAATATTGAACAGTTCTTTCAGGCTGAGCATCGTTGTGTACGTGAACACATTCTTCGGGTCGCTCTTGCAGTTTTACAATCCTTATAGTGGCGAAAAAACGA
The DNA here is from genome assembly GCA_017591395.1 of Schistocephalus solidus. Taxonomy (NCBI): domain Eukaryota; kingdom Metazoa; phylum Platyhelminthes; class Cestoda; order Diphyllobothriidea; family Diphyllobothriidae; genus Schistocephalus; species Schistocephalus solidus. The sequence goes on along the minus strand of WEDG01009494.1, from coordinate 151,925 downwards.
TGTAGGAGTTTCTGATATTTCCAAATTTTAGACGCCAGTGTTGGATCCTACATTTAAGAAATATTAAGCTCTACATGTAAAAGGTGAAGATTAAGGTCTGAATCATATAAAACTATTTTAAAAAATATATTTTTAATATCATTTCAAAGCAAACTGGTGAAAAACGGCATTCAAAAATACAACTAACAGTTTTGAAAAGAAGGAATATGCATTATAAATGCCATAGGCTGAGATGCTTGGTACAGTATTTTTAAGGTGAGCATGACATTTTTATGATTCTTTCGAAATCAGACAAATTGGTTTAGATTGAAAGCTGGGTGAAGGGAAAAGCAATTGACCGTTGCATGGCTATCGGCAAAGCGTTATTTATTTATATGAAATATTGTATGGTTGAATAATGTAATGATAGTGAGGATTTAACTTGAGGATATACACGTCCGTTACTGGTGCAGTTGTTATATCATGTTAGCATGTCTGTGGCCCAAGAAACGCTCATTATATGATGGATCACGAGAAATAGTGACGCTTTTGTTACGCACAGACTGTTTGACTATTACTAATCACTGGATTGGCACATGTGTTAGAAAATTGAGGGAGGTGGATGTACCGGGTGGCTATCCCCCTCTAAGCAAGTTATCACTGCTCACTCCCTTGGAAAGCGTTGGCTCCATGGTCTGTGAAAGGGAAATTTAACATTGTCAAATAACACTCCTTTATTAAGTGGACGGTAAAACAAATGTTCAAATTAACATGTTAGTATCACATTAAACAGGCGAGATAAAAGTTATTTTAATAAAGCATTGCATTTTAAATTTTAATATGAAATTCTTTGTGAAACCTACTGTCCCAAATGCTTGAATATTATTGCACGTAGTTGTGCTAAACAGTAGGCAACGCTAGAAGGAGAAATTGTTGGCTCAGGATATGAAATCGTAGGACTTAATAAACCAGTTTTGAAAAACTTTCCATTTTAGTGGCATTGGCAGCAAAATGACAAATAAACGGTCACCGGAACCTCGTAGCGACAGGAGACTGAAAACTCTAGGCATCACTGACTTCAAGACATTGCTCGAAATTGTGAGAATGTACAGTGCAACCATTGCATGGAAGTTAAAAGCGTCATCATATCCACAAAATCGAAAAAGGATAAAATAAAAAAACTAAAAGTACGACTTATCAATGGCCGAATGTTCTTAATATACTTGCCAACACGTAACGTTCCGGCAAATTGCGTTTGGAGGAAAATGCCTAAAGACGCATAGTTTACTTTTCATGCATTTGGTTATCGAGGGAACCACAGACATCCAACTTGATGCTGAACACGTTGGACAAAGTCAGAGGTAATATGCACATTTCCAGAGTCTTCCACCTATCTGTTTTTAAGAATGGAATAAATTATTATAAGTTGGGTAAGAAGTACTTTCAGACGCTCTTCAGAAATTTCAAGGACTGGGCTAAAGGACAGACTAAGATTCATGCAAAAAGGTTTCCTTGCTGTACCTTCTCCTTTGATGTGGTCCCCATGGCACTGCAGGCTAGTTGGGATCCGAGTCGTCTCTACGTTTGCTTGAGTTATTCCAGGTAAAATATACGCAGACCAGCCATGTGTGGCACGTGTAGACAGGCTGCTAAGCTTTGTCATTCACTGCACACAATCTTATCTCCAGGTTCCCCGACTATGGTCTGACACTGGGCTCGAATGTGTGAGAGGGGGTGGGGATGTGGTGGATGAGGCGAAAGTCTGCTTGAACTGTAAAGTAATTGGCACGAACATCAATGTCCCTGCGCCCTCCCTGCTGTGGAGCACACGATAGACCGCGTCAGCAACAGTTGCTGTTGGGCTCTTTATTGAATGTATGTAAAGATTAAGCGGCTGGTGCGACAAATCTAAGTCATCGACTTTAAGGTAGCTTATGAATTGAAGTTATTTCTGCACCATGTCATCATTTATGCTGCTCGGTGATTTCATTTAGCCATGCAAAACTCTGTGACCACTTAAATGAAATAATTTTTCACCACGCTCTAGTTGCAACTAACTTTTAACCTATAAATCAACCAACTATCCTCATGGCGTCAATGAATGTTTTCATATCCTGCAATAGGCAAAGACATCAGTTGTCGTATTTGTAGTATTCGCTCCACACTTGTGCAAGGTTGGACTCAAAATTCCAGCTGAAACTGTAAAATAGACATATTAGGTGCAGTTACACTTCTTCTGGCAAAACGGGGTTTCGACTAAACGTGGCGTCAATTGCTCAGGCTCTGCCATCAGAAGCTATCCGGTTGAAAAAAAGACAGTAATTTGATATTGAGCTTTTCAATTATCCTGGTTGAATTGGTTGAAAAAGCAAGTCCAAAAAAAACATTTATCTGCCATATTATTGCACTGACCGAGACGAAATCGAGTAAATTACAGTTTTACTTTAGATACAACCATAAAAGGAATAAAAAATTAGGACTTGAGGGTACGGATTGCAGTAATCAGTTTCCTGCAAATAACGTGCGAGACCGTAGTTACTGGATCACCAAACATTTCATATTGAAACTGTGCCTAATACGACTGATGTATGTGAAAAATGGTATTCCTGGACTAGTAGGTTAAGTACTATCGGTTTTTTTTATATGGCGAAGAAGATCTTTTCTCTCTCACTTTAAAATGGTTCTTCTGGTCCTTTCTTTTGACGGAAAATGAGTGTAAAATGCTCAACGTCAGCATACCAAAGTAAAAACTCTTAGTTAAACTAAATATTTACGTACCCAACCATGTCGAGACTTCCATGACTTTTTGGTTTACTACTAAGCTTCTAAAATAAAAGGTCTCTGACCTTTTTATTAAGTTGAAGGAACTGTAGTGGGCTCATCAGGTAGCCAAGAACTGTCTAAATTATTTGTTCATACATTTGCCATGTCCAAAGATCTGAGCATTTAGATAAAACTTGGGCATTTCCCCCTAAAAACGTTTAGGACTTTTCTAATTAAGCATTGCTCTGTATTGTAATCCCAGAAGGTATTAGGTCTATTATTGTTGGGGCAGATTTTTGAAAAATACTAACACGTTTAAAGCTATTAGAACTCATTAGTCGTAACTGATATGTGTTATCCTCACAGCAATTTACATTTTTTTCCAAATTCATTAGTGCCTATCTCGATCAGAACCACTTAAGAGTGTTTTCTACCTAACTGTGAATCTACACAATCAAGACTTTTTAGAAAAGCTCCCGTTTTCGAAGTCACGATAAATATAAATATTCTAAACTCATTTTAATAAAACTCTGTACGATTTCAAGTCAACCGCAGATTTAAAGTTCGGTAAGTATGCCTTCTATGGCCACCCTATAAAGGATACTGGAAAAGGAACCGCTTACAATACATGTGGCTTTGCGCTTAATTCCAAGAAAATTAAGTTTAAGATTAAAATGTGTTAGGTTTAAGTTTAGGACTAGTCTAAGTTTGAGGTTAGAGTCAGATTGCGGGAAAGGATCATCATTAGGCTATGGCTTAGGTTTCTTTTCGTGTTAAATGTAATGTTTAGGTTAAGGGTACAGCTAGGGTTAAAATAAATGTGACAGTTAGGTTTTATGTTAGAGTTGGTGTTGACGTTAAGATAGGGGTATAATAACCAATTTACCATAAAGCCATCTTTTTTAAGTGGGTGGGGCAGTTTCTATTCCCATGTCCTGTTAAAGTGGCCCTAAAAGACATCCTTACCCCTATTTCTCTAACTGATTTCATAAAGTAACTACCATCCATAGGTATTTTGCTCATTTAAAAATATCTTTTTGTCAGAAAATAAACGTTTTGTCTGTTAAAATTTTGCGTCAGTGAAGTTACCTTATTGTCAGGTTAGCTATTAAGTTACTTATGGAAAATCTCCATTTCTGATTTTCCAGGCTCAACTGTAAAAAATAAAAATCAGAAATGTTTGGTTCCATGGATCATTTGACTAGTCCTATTTTTCTTATAGTGTGGAGTCCAACGTAAAAAGCGTCACAGGGAGCTGGTAAATGCTATGATTTTTAATGTTTTTAAAGCATTATTTTACTCCCTTCGCAGTAGATCTTATGATGCTTTCCAAGTAAAAAGTCATGCACTTCGAAAAATTGAACTCCAGTTCACTTCCTCGGGCAATGGGATCGCTGTATCATTCTTCGTTCACGTGCGCAGAATAGACGTTTTGTTTACTGTCTGGTATGTGCCCGTTACATATTTTCACTCCTTACTTTCCAAGACTGATGAAATATTAGGTCTGCGCAAGGAAACGTCGAGCGAGTTATGGTGTACCACAACAAATGGTATTATCAGCATTTGCAGCATGTCAGCTAGCAGACGTCTAGTCAGGATTTTAAAATTCGACCACTTTTTTGCACTGGACACTGATTTTGTCTAGCGCGCTTGATTTTAAAATCCTGCTGATAAGCCTAGGATTTTAAGTGCACGTTTTCAAGAAGACGAGGTCTTTGACCACTTTAGCTAAGTAGGAGTTTCAAATGAATTGTTAAAACGGAAAGGTTAACAAATAAGCATAAACTGTTGTTTTTTTCGATGGTAAAGCATACGACTGCTTACTGCGTTTTCCTCCCCTGAAAAGTAAAACTTAGCTGATAGTTTATTGAACCAAGCGTGTCTTAAGTTAGATGATTTTTCTAGATATTTAAATGCTCTGAACCCTTGAGATGATATTCTTTTTTTGCTCATAAATAGCTCTTGCATAGATCTGGAAGAAACTTCATTGGAAAATCTATAAGCGAAAGGTTAATAGGTTTAAGTTGGAACAAACCAATGACGGTACGCTTTAGTTTGTTAGTCTTTAGTTACACCATTTTAACTTAGTCGAGTAGGGAAATTGAAAGGAGAACTTCATAAACATGTACATATATGACCACATACCACAGAGACGAAACTTGTATAGTCTAAAATTATTTTTCTAAGCAAAGATCAATTTTTTTCAATTTAAGCACGTAAGCAGCAGCATTAGGAAAATTGTTTTAAAATATATTAGCAAAGAGGTGTCACTTCAGTGGTTTAGATAAGTTCAATTTTTTAGGGTATTGTAAAAATACTAAAAAGAGGCAAACCCACATTATGTATCAGTTTGTATTATATCATAATTTAGTTAAACTGTCTGTCGCATGTACTGAAAATATCAACTGCAACGCAAACTGGTTTAGGTGAAAATGCTTGCAGGAGATTATTAAACAATATTTTTATTATTCGTTTGCAGAATTGCATTACGGACTTAAAGTGTGGACGAGTGAGTTTTTCAAAGTTCCTGAGCTTGCTTTCGTCTTAATCAAATTGACCAACCGACCCGAAGGAGGTATTTTAATCAAAGGAAATTTCTTATATTAATTAATTAATTCTAGAATAAGATACCCACTTATTTCAACAGAATATTAACCTTGTAAGGCCAAATAATATTTTTAGCTGCAATATAAAATGAAATCAAGAGATACGTATATAGAAACTGGCTTATATTTATCTTTGTGGCGGAATTATTAGAAAAAATTAAGGATTTAAGTTACCTGCATTTACTTCGGAGACTTTTTTAGAACTACCGAAAAAAAATCATCAGCTTTAAGCGCTCCTCAGACTACATGACAAACAAAATATATCGTTTAATTGAAATATTTTTTGGGATCAAATACTCGGTGACAACCATTCAGTTCACGATAATTTGTTCAAGTAAATGTTGCCTTCAAGTGGTGAAACTTATAATATTTATATAATACGTTTTGAGGTAAAAGTGCTTAGCTGTCAATTTCCTGAATTTGCTACACAAATTGGACTTTTATCACAAAAAAGTGAATAAAATTGAATAAAACTATTTGAGGAAATACACACGAAATCGTGACAAAGTTTAACAAATCAGCACCCAGACGAAATTAAGCATCAAGATGGAACAACGAAAAATAAGCGATTTTTAGATAAAGGCATGACATGGTTTTCCTTTTCGATCTTAGTTGCCGTCACGTTAGAAGTGAATTGCACTTTAGAATTCTTTGTCAATATACATGGCATTTGGAAGGATTGATTAAGTCGTCACGCTGATTAGAAGAAGAAAGGATTTTTTTCGCGCGAAATCCGCATGTTTGCATATAATTTATTTATTACTTTCCTTTGTTTGTGGTATGAGCAAACATTTTTTATTAAAAGGTTCAAAAGGGGTTTTCATAAAAACTATGATATTTTGGATGAATTATATTAACTAGCAAAATGTTATATCAAGCTAAGTATATAAAACGCTTTTCCAAATAATCTCCTTTAAGACACCTCTTCTGTCATGAAAAGGAGACATTACGACCGTACCTGCGGTATACAAAAACCAATTTATTTTACAATAGTCAAAATTTTAGTGGATATCTAAATGACATGTCATTTTAAGCTTATGGTCCCATAGTAAAGAAGATGGATTTTGCTGAAATATTAAGTCGGTGACTGCTGGTGCTTGGAATCGGGCAATTAGCGATCCCGAGTGACAGCGTATACAACTGCTCGTCTTTTTGAAGGATTAGGATGAAAACGCCCAACACATTTCCGTTAACCTTCGTTCTGTTTATTCATTGGTCACAATGGGAGAATGTATGCCATTCATTGGCGTTTTCGAGTTGATTCCATTGGATCGAGCAGTTCTTCTGGTTCTGCCAAGGTGCTATAAAGGGAGCTTCTCGGATCCTTCAGAGCATCGCTTCATTTGCGACCATTCCGGTCAAATTTTCGATTATAAAATGAAATCCAACAGCGCTATGTGCGACTTTTGGGTGATTATAGGTGTACTGGGAATTCTCGTGCCCTTTGGATACGGAAACAGTAGGTTCTGCTTGACTATTTAAGTGTCATTAATAAGTTCATCTGAGAGTTTTCTGATCGATGTAGAAAGTGCATCGTTATTTTGGATTTTTTTACTGTAACATACCAGCCACCTCAGTAAGACTGATTTACACCACAAATAATATTCACAATATACATGGACCGTACTCAGCCAGATCATTCCCCGTTTAGTTCAGAATTGAATTCTTGCTATAAAGAAAGCCCATATTTGCCTGCTGCTTAATTTATTATCGTTTAATACGTCTGCATTCTTTGTGAATGCTTAACCATCACGAGCGCACATATCACAAGTAGCTTTGTAAATGCCCGTCATCGAACATTCTGAACGCTTAACTTCCTAAAATAATATAAAGTTATTTAATGAGCATAGATAAAATTGGCAAAACTGTAACGAAACCTTCAGTCTTAGGTGAATAATGGAAAAGCCAATAAGTTAAGTGAATCACAATCTGAACAATTTTTTGACATTAAATTTTAGGCCAGTATGTTGATCCAATATATTACCGGCCACCATGCCCAGAAGAAAATTACGATCTGGATACTGGTAAGTTTACCGCCTTCCTACTAAAAATTTCCGAGATTTGTCCTTTGATTTTGAATCCTTAGCGGGATTTTATAAGAAAGTCATTAACAGGAATAATCAATTCACTTCATTTATCCTTTCGTTATCTGGAAAAATTATCATGATGCTGCAAATATCTGCAAAATTGTTTTTAACCTAGGTAGACCCGTACGCTTTAGCTTCTCTCGCACTTTCTTTTTTAACATTTTTATAGATTACTTTACCCAGACGTACCTTAATAAAATTATTTGCTTCAATATTTAGTAATATGTCTGTTGGTCAACCAAGAATAATAAAATTTCAATTATCTACGCCTAAGTATGCAAACCGAGTTGAATACGTTTGCTTGAGTACAAAATATAAAAGCTATTTTATAAAGATAGAACCATTTTGATCTTCTGTCTTTAAGATTTACAAAACAGCAAAATTGTATACTATTTTAAAGATCCAATGACGTGTGGTGCTTTCACTTTGTGGAGTTTTTTAACTAAATTTTGCGTCCAAGCAACAACAAAAAACTATCTGAATACTTTCAGAGACTGGAAACTTTCGATGTGCCGTACCTTCTGCAGCGGAATGCTTTGGGCTGTGTCAAGAACTCGGCTGCAATGAATGGTCATTCCTCAGCTTCGTCTCCTCCACCAGCACTGAAAAGCTTGAGCACCGCCGATGCAGATGCGTGCCAGAATTCAACTACTGCATGTATACTTTTATTCCCCCTGACTTGCGCCATTACATTTAGTGCAGATTGCTAAGCAACATTTTTTTTTGTTTTCTGGTAAGGCCAAAATAGACTCAAAATAGGCATTTTCCCTTCCAATTCATTCCGAGAAATTTTGCGTTTTTACAAGAGATTCCGCTTTCAAAACGCAATATATGTCCAACGAGAACAGCAGAAAATTCTCACCGGTGTTTTAAGAAAAACTCTTTGCTCTTTCTTCTCCATCTATGCCTTCTTATTTTTCTCTCTGTATTTAGTTTCTGTCTCACCTCATGTATGAAACTTTCAGTTTAATCTGACATGCGCATTTATCTTCCGACAACCGTTTCCTTGTTTGTTCACTGCCCAACTGACGTTGATTTGAGGAAGAGCTTTGTGACTTTGTATCATTATGGAACACCATTTATTTTAGAGATTTTATCATGAGATGTATTTAATTTTTTCACGCATTTGTTACGAATAAACTTCACAGATATACAGGTCACACTGTTATTTTAACTGAAATTTCAAGCCATGGGATAAACAGAATGCGTTTGTTTACGTAATCTTCGGTTCTGCCAACACTTTTAATATAATCTGCAGTTGTCACTCGTGTCTGCATTTTGTTTATGTAGGAGAATTGGTATGCCATTTCTGCAAAACGCAAATTTGGACAACACTCTTTCATCAAACGTTTATCTCATTATGTCAGAGGACTGGGTCTAAGGCATGCTGCTTTTAACATTTAATAGGTTAGCATATTACAGGTTTTATGATCAGGGCTGAAGATAACGGCATATGCGCGTAACCTAAGTACAATTGCATAGATTACTTACTTTGGTTATATGCAATGTCCGGATATCCAGATTTTAGAAATAAATGCGTTTGCAGCACTTGATGCGTCATTCAGGTTAACGTGTTTTTATATGGAAAACTAGATTGCTTGTAGTATGCGCATTGTTATTCTTGCGAAAGATTGTAATCGGGTCATGGTTCTGGGAGAATTAAATAACAAAACTGTGTCCTAAACACATATTAATTCAGTACTCTTGGGTCAAAATAGCAATCTACATGAAATTCACCCGAACCGTAACTGACATACCTGTTTTGATTTAGGACAAGCTACTTGACATGGAGAATAGTTTCCGTTAATTTTATTCCAGGATCCCAGCCGTACTCTCTGGTCGTCCCTTCTATTCACAAATATGCAATTTATTTTTCCTACCTGGTTTTTGGTCGCGTTACATCTCGCGCGAAAAGTGCGTACTCGTTATATCCAAACGCAGTATTTAGCCTCCTGAACAAAGGTCTTAAGACCTAAGCGTGGGATTCTCTATTATCAATTCGAAAAACAAATTATGCCAGGCGTAAAATTATGAAGCTTCGGAGCGGCTGCATGAAAGATGTCACTTGACCACGTCCGCAAAGATGCAAAGAACCAATCTCTTCTCCCGTGGCGTACTTAACAGAGCTGCGTGTTGGCTGGTAACATATGCATATGCTGAGAACCACATTTGGCGTTGAAATTCAGATAAATGGGTTGCGGGTTTGATTCTTGGGTGGTGCACCAGCTGGGGTTGGGTATGACTGGCTGACGACGGCTTATAATCCAGAAATGAACATTCCAGTCTCCCTTGTATTTTCCGGCAATACAACTCTGCCACTGTGCGGCTGCTGGTGGGACTCGAGAGTGAGCCTCAAGGCAGCGCGGAACGAGTGAGTTCCGTTAGCGATTGGTGAGCGTTCCGCAACAGATGAATACAATTGCTTTGTTTGTTTCTCAAATCAATGCACGTTTTTTTGCCTGCAGAATGTATGCGCGTGGGTATGATTTACCTTAATCATGGTCTGACCGTCACTTAGTACATTTGAGACAACTATTTGCCTGGAAGCAAACAAAATCTATAGCTATCTGCCCAGTTAAACACTGTGTATTAAAGGTGATAGCAAAATGAAGACATACAATACGAAATAATATTTTCTTAATGAGTCATTAAAGTCAAGTTAAGTTGAAAATCCGACTCTTACATTGTTGTACTGAGCTGTAACAATTTGGTACTTAAGGAAGATTTTATAGCCAGCTAACAAATTTGTACTGCTTCGTTTATGTACCCAGTCCTGTTTGCTTAAAGATTCTTATCTATTTTAGTTTCCCAGACGTTAAGTGAAACAGAAGAGTTAATGCTTTGCTTACGTTCACTTAATTTGAGGCCTAAGTAGATCCAATCTAAAGAACACGCACATACACTGCACCAAACATTGCTATTTAGACGAGGAACTAGGACAAAAGGAGTCCATTACTCCCACAATTATCTATCCCATGCGGATACTTGAATATTTTTAAACACCTGTCCTAGCCTGGGTTAAATCGCGATAAGTGGTGACCAATGAGTCTCTTTGCGGGTTTTATTTGGTAGAAATTTATAAATCACAAGCAACCTTAGTCTGTATGGCTGTGAAAACCAAAATCAATGATGTCTTTTTATTTGCCAACTGTAAAAGCATTACTTCCTTAAATGTAAGAACTTCGAGACCCATTGCAAGTCAGAGTGAAAAATAAAATAAATGTGAACCCTTTTCAGCTGCAAGAAATTTTTTGTTTGCGACAAAAATTAATTCATACATAATTCTTTGTGGGAAATTTAAAGCCATCCTTTGATTAGGCCGTGCTTTTAAAGTTAGGCTCGCTGCAGATCTTGGGCATTCTTTGAAACCTCAATTATTCATCAAAAAATATTCCTAGATATATCTGAAATGGTTACAAATATTTCATATTCACACTGATTTAGGAAAGGTATTTCCATAAAACGATTGCAAAGTAATATTATAACTTAAAAAAATAGTTTTAGAATATATGATTTGTGTACATGTACACAATCAATTAGGCTGTTTCTGCAACAGTATATTTGAAATTATTTTGCAAATATTACACTCTTAAGAGGAATAACTTTGTATTTCACGTAACGTTGAATTAACCAGGTGTTTGACATAGTTCGAAGGGTATTCTCTAATCCAGCAATAGTCCAAAGATTCAGCGGTATTAATGACAATCAAAGGCTACATTTTCTTTCATCGCCAAACACTTGGAGGCACAAATAACGAACAATGGTATTTAAAATTCGTTAAGTATCAGCGTTTTCAGACATTCCTTGACGAGATGCTTAATTTAAAACTGGGACGAATGTCGTTAAGCAGCGAGAGAAATGCGTTTAAAAAAGAAAAATGAAACTTATTATTTACTTGATCGTTTTCAATTCCTGCTAGCACCGCAAAAGCCTTTTATTTCCTTTCAAAAGGCTGGGCACGTCTAACAAATTGTATATTTCAAACAGGGAGTTCTCCATCGCTCTGCCACGTTAATGATCAAATAATAGCAAAGCGCCTCAGAAAAGATGGATATCTCACACTTGAGTGTTTGAGAAAGCACTTTTAACTGATGAATGAAATACCGTTAAGTAAATCTCCAAGTGATCTTTTGTCCACTTCCAGCACCCAATGATTGATCATCTTGGGCGGTGGACAGTTGCATGGGAAAAGGAATAGAATTAACTTTGTCTCTGAGACCCACAGGTCCTATAAATAAATGTTTTAATCATTAAAACAAATCTATGGCTGCGTAGAACTACTAGGATGCCCTAAAACTCGTTGCATGGGAGGCCGCACAGTGACAGAAAAGCTCATTTGTCCTGGTCAGTACAGTGTTCGCGTGTAGGAAACCTGGCCGCAGGACCAAGAGTCAAGTTCAATGGAACCTCTTAACTTGACGTTTAAGACAACGACTCAAACAAGACTTGAGTCGCCGCTTTTTATGTGAAATATGTGGAGGATGACTATGGGGCCAGGTCCATTTTGTATATGTTTAGAGGTATGTTGAGCTTCGGCAGACACTGCGATTCATCCCGCCTTCAGTCCCCTGGAATCCATCTCAAAATCGGGCTTAGATGTGCGCCGGAAGAAAGAGTTCGGCAGCTGATGCGTAGGTCTACGCTAAATTTTCAGCAATTGACATTCAAACCACTGTCCATCGTCCGATACGCTGTAAAATAGATGGCAAACAAAGTCCTTCTCTACGTTCAAAATATGAGCAGTTTTAGAAATCACAAAACATTACAGAGACGAATGATTGGCCATTATTTAAAAGAAAGTTTGGCAAGGACACTGTGAAGCTTCCAGCTTGCCCATGAATATATTCGCCAGAAACGAAACGAGAGGTGAGCCCATGGCTACTCCGTCGAGCTGTTTGTGCAGGCTGTTGTCAAATAGGAACTGCGCGTTCAAGGTTCATCGTAGTAACAATTCCTTCAGCACATTCACTGACATTCCTATATCCTGCTGATTAAAGGCAATGAAAAAACACAGGTAGTTCAATTTTTATGTGACCAGCACGTTCGAGATATCCAGGAAAGCATCACCATGCCATTCATTTTGAGGTCTTTCATGCCGTCAACGAATTCAAATGTAGCTTTGTGACACCAGCTGATACTGTATGGGCTTAAGTTTTTTGGCCTGCCATTTGGCTATTTCATGGTACGGCGAGTTTATCATATCTAGGATATGACGAACGGGTATGCCGTCTTTGTGAATTTTTGGTAAGCCGTATAGTGTAGGTATATGTTTGCCGACAGAGCGGAGACGCTCAAGCTCATGCTCACTTATGAAATCCTCCGTTTGAAGTTTTTTCAAAAATTCAGTTAGTTTATTTTAAACTCATCCGTAAGATCCTTCTCCTTTTCTGTCTTTTCACAATTTTGCTTGTCCGACAGAATTGATTGCATTTTAATAACATAATCTGTTCTGCCCATTAAAACAACGCCAGTTTCCTTATCTGGCTTCGTTATGAGGATGTCTTTGTTTTGCCGGAGAAGTTTTAATTTCTCCATGGGTGGCTTCACTAACAAGCCTCGACATTTCCGGCCATTATTCAAGTATTGATAAGGGCAAGTAACGAACGTAGAAGTAAGGTGTTGTACGCTCTCTGCCGAAACTAGCTGAAGGTTGTGGGTTTGATTCAGGAGGGAGGAGGGAAAAAATTAATTGCGGTTCGTCTTCTGATCATGATCAGAGGAATGGCGGCCGCCGAGAGAGGTAATTAGATGCAGATGGCTGAATTGATGACTTTTGGCCACGGTAATTGCGGTACCTGTATAAAGATCGTTTGGGCGCACAGGACCGGTTTACGTAGCCTGATTGCAGCCGCTTCTGCCGTAGCCAGCAAACGGTACCCAAGGAATTTTGAATAGCTTGAGGAGACCTTGTAAATCACCCGGAAGGTTTCCTTGACATCTAAACGATTATTTATGTTTACCATATGCACGAGAATAGAGCTGTCTGTACGTTTTTGGTGTGGATAGCAGAATTATGCTATATGAGGTTTTATTGGATATTTGCGGTTGCTTACCTCAATTGCTTCCAAGTGAGATGCACCTCTGTCCTCCCAAGGTTTTCCTTAATATTCTCCGGATTTTAAACAAAGTTATTTTAAATATTATGTGTAATAGAGCTTTCAAAATATATTTATCTCCTAGATAAGTGAATGTTTATGTCAAAATAACATTGTTCTGTTTAGAAATTGCACTATATGAAAACAAAATTTTGTTATTCGATAGATCGTGAAATGTTATCCATACTTACATTTCATTAGGTTAATAAGAAGAAGCGGTTGGACAATGATCTTAGCACGTATATCCTTATAGTTGTTTCGAGTCTTTTTGAAATATAGTTGAATTTCGAATTAACTACTTTGCAATTTTGGGCAAATCTTGCCGCTAAAAAACTTCTGAACTGTCATGGCACTCAGATGGACACAATCTTTCGGATCTATGAACCACAGTGACATTTAAATTGTCATATACAAGAAGAACTTGGAAAAGTGATCATTCGTTCGGTCCCATCGGCACAAACCCAACCATTAACAGTTCAGTAAACCGAATATGTCAGACATTTAAACCAAAGTAAAAGTTAATAATAACTGGCTGCATCCTTAAGGTTAAAAATATTAGAAAAAAAGCAAAGGCACTGGGATCAGTGGATTATGCCAGAGGCGGTTGGTGAAAGTTAGATTATGATGTTCATTGGGCTTGCACGCCTGAGAAATGCGCGAAGTATGTTATACTTTTGAAATGCATGCCTCTTATTTCTTTTTGATCTGTAGATAGCGCTGTCACCACTTTATTTGGCAACTCTGCAGTTGGGACGGTTTAAATTATAAACAGGATGTTTAACTGAGGGTTTGAACAATTCTTCTTGCACTCAGGTAGCTAAATAATATCCGATACCTCATAAAGTTACCATATTTTTTCGCACACTCTTTTGCATTAATAATAAAATGTGAGCTTGTAAATAAAACGTTTTCGGGTTTAAGGAAATCGGTTTTGATTTAAAAGACAAAGACCTTTCTTCAGAATTTTTCAAAGCACTGCCTTTTACGCCCGCATAAAAAGGAAACCAGAATGCGAAACATCACGCCTGCTTAAAAATGGGCACCTTACGGAAAATTTCAGGAGGGTTAATAAAGCCCCACCCTAAACCTTAGCCCTACAGTTAACATGATTATAACCTTTAACCTTTAGCTAATTATGACCTTTAATCCAACTCCGACCTTAATCTCAAACTTTACTGTAACCCTAACCTTACACCAAAAGATAATTTTCCTGGAATTTAGAGCAAAACAACACATATTATGAACGGTCCTGTTTAGGCACACATGCCGGAACTTTCTTTAAATATCTGTGATTTCATAGTTTACTGCAAATTTCCAACCCCAAGCATATTTGAGTATAAAAAAATATCTGCTCTTTTACAATCGTTTTGTTCTCGGAGGACTACTTAAAGTTGTTTTTGAAATAAACTAGTTTTGTATTTATTTGATATTGCTAACGAAAACAACCAAAACCCTTGGGAAAATATGCTAAAGCTTCCAGGTTTTGCAGTGGTGAAACCAGCAGTCAGTGCAAAAAAACACCAGAAGAAACTACCGATGTCCTTTTTAAGTAAAAATCATCTTAACATTTACACATTGATGTCAACCAGACAAAACTCTCCCTAGAGTACAAACACCATCCTGAGTGTTTTTGTAGATTTATAAACGAAAAATTTCCAGCGCTAAAAGTCCTTTACCAAACGAGACACCATAATGCATTTAACTATAACTAAGTGGAATTTTCCAACCGGAAAATATCGGGGATTACTACTGTTTTTTCCATAAAATGAAGTGGCTTGAAGTGGTTCTGATGATTTATAAGCAAATAACGAATGAAGCTACATGAAGTTCATGTAAGTCCTGTGGAATGCAAAACCCGTAAGGCAGTCCGTAATGTGTTCCAAAAGGATTTATGGCTTCCAGTCAAATCTTTACCGTGGGTCAGAAAACTAGAAGACATAAAATGTGGTAGAGAAAACGCATACAAGTGTGCCATCCGAACTTGAAGGGCGTCAAACATTCAATGCTTTGCGGCAAAAATAATGCAAGAAGCCAATAAAAAACAACGCTTGGTTATCAGAGTCTCAAAGCATATTCATTTAAAGTTAAAGAAATATAAAACGATAAGTAACTTATTGGGTGACATATTTTCGCCATCATAACATACCTGGACTTATCGTTTACGATGTCTCGTCAATACTGTATTTTGCTCGTGTTAATTGGTTCACTGTATATTGCCCTTTGGACAAAAATTTATATTGCGTATTTAATTCTGCAGAGTAACCAGTTAATATACCTAAAGCCATTTAATGTTTATGTGAATATTCCGTCTGTCATGCTTCTACTGGTATTCATCTATCAAATCAAATTAAATTTTTATCAAGTATCCTAGCGAACTAAAAAATCCTATTGCATGATAAAAGGCATACATCTGAAAGAATGCCATTTCAGTAATGACAATTGAAAGTGTATTTCCTTCACAACTATGAAAGCTGACATATACATGATGATTATTAAAGTATTTTTTTAATTGCGCCTTGGTCAATCGAGAAAAGTAATGCTGATCGCTGAAAATTTGATTCTCAGAGACATTGGGCATCCCGCTGTTTTGTTTATTTATCAATTCAAGCATATGTACTTGAATAAACTTGCATGTGGTTTACCCCAGTATGGATACTTTGTACATTGACTAGCAAAAGTTAACTTTTAACAAATCTAGGTCGTCACTCTCTCTCGTTACATTTGGTCATTGAGGACGTGCGTTTCGCTTGCATATACAACATAAAACAACTCCATAAGTATACTTTGCTTAAAGAGCTTACACTGGCTCTAGAACTGAACTGATTACGTCTTCATATTACTCAATTAAGCACATTTAAAACGAGTAAGTAAAATAAGAGAAAGGTACGAGAGTTCAGATGGTTGAGTTGAAGCCAATTTAATAAAATACTTTAGTCTATATGGTGATTTACGTTAAACACAAGCATTAATTACTAGCCATCGGTCCACAGTCTGTTCTATTTGAGCGACCCCGGCAGAGCCACTGTTCGGTTTTATGAGTTAATAATGGTAATCGAAAATCTTTTGGAACCAGTTTTTACGTAAGCTTCAATTGTATTAATGCCGAGCGCATCTGGCAACATTCTCTGCCCACATTTAAGATTAAAAAGACAAATGTAAGGGATCGATGAAAGCTCCCAAACAGTGAAAGATGGTAAGACTTCTTTCAATTAGCACGATACTGAAGACGCTTTCCGTAGAATAATAAATTACACGAGTAAGACCTGCAATTGGAGGGCAACATGAGATTAACAGAAACTCTGATGAAGAGCTTTTAAATGGGTCAAAACTGCATTCTTTTGTACCATCGATGTGAAGTATGTAATTCTTTACATTGTTTGACATTGGCAGTAAAATAAGGATATAACGCAATAACGTAGTTTTTCCACTTATTCTTCAGCAATTGGGCGAAATAGGTTATGGTGCATCCATTCATTAGGTTATCCAAAAACGTCATGAAAGCGGGTTATTTGGAAGCAAACAGATTTCCTTGCTTTAGTAACTGTTTGAAAGAATACTATCCCACATGTAGTTAGCAAACGCGAAATTAATGAAAAAAGTTTCATAAAATCCAAAAATAAATAGCATAGTTGTTCGCATTTTCAAACTTAATGCTTTCTTGGTTAAAGGTATCAATAAAGGTTAAGATTCGACCGACGTTCGTCCAAGCCCACCTCCGGTCTTGGTGCCTAGATCATCCCACTGGGCCCAAGGATGCTGTGCAGCTGTGGTGCTGTTGTCGACGCGCAGGTCCCAGTGCTGAGCCCACTGTGCTGCAGGGCACACGCTGAACATCATTTCTAGCGACAGTTGAAGCCACTAATTACAGGTATTAATGGTACATTGTTTCTTGGATTGCACACACTGCTGCTGAAGGTACTAAGACTACATATTCTGAGATGTGACATTTGTGTTTTCGCTTTCTGTACACATTTCAATGTACCTGTGGTTTTTAAAAAGATTTTTGGCTGGCATAAAATGTCCAGCTGAACGCAACACTCTAACTTTACGTCAATAAAACAAATGTTCGTGTTTTTCTATTAAGTGACGATGAATTTAGGATCTAAAATAGAATAAACTTCGCTCAATAAGATTTATTACAGAAAAATGCGTTTGTTATTTTTCTTTAAACGTAATGCTGATTTAACTTCGTTTCCTTTTTGAGCATCTTATAATATAATATCTACCAGCACCTTATTCCTTATGCAATTAATAGCAGTGAAAGGTGATAATATATGCAAATTATTTGTCAGTTTTGTTTCCTTAGGCTGACTTTGCAAGGGTATTTAGAAGACATTGGCAATTCTTTAAACTTAGAATTACCTCTTGCTGTCCTAAAATCAGATGTCATCACTAAAATAGGCATAAGTCCGGAAACCCAAAAATGCGTTTTCGCATATTAATCATGAACAATTATGGTGAAGACAAAACATATAAAGACACTTAAGATCCAGTATAACATTGACTAAATAAAATGTTTCGATCAAAGCCGTCGTCGTCGACAAAACGCCGTCAACTAGCTTGAGGCAAATATAAGGTTAATCTCATTAAATTAATTGAACGCTGCCAAAACGTCAAAAACCTGGAGAAGGTTGTCAGGTAAGTTCTACGATCATATGGCGTTCAACCTGTTTGTCAATCATAAAAGCTTTGCAAGCTTCTTAATGATTTGATCAACCTGCTGAACGAAATCCATTATGCCTCATAATTTTCGATCAAGTAGAAATGGGGTTGGCTTTATTGATAACTTACCCCATGAATTGCTCGCGAACTTTATGAAAGCGATTTCTAATAATACTAAAAAACGCGGAGGATAATTTAGTAAAGCTGTAAAATGAAGAAGTTTTCTATAATTCTGGAGAGGATACAGTTGAAGATTATGAGAGTTGTTGAGTTACGGCATTTTAGGATGACCTATTTTATCGTCATAACCAAGTTGGTTTTAGTATGACCTTAACTGAAATATATTCTCAAGATATTACAACATTTAGTGTATTTCTGAGGTACATTTTATCGTGTACCAAGAACGTCGGCAGTTTACTTGCAGATTAAAAGAAGGACAATGATTTAAATCATAGTAACCTCTCGAGTTTACTCGAATTACCACTTTGGTAACCATGACCCCTACTTGACCTCAAAAATCGTGGATTTTGTAAGAGTGACTTTGGTGCATCCTATGTTACTCAAAAGCTTAATGACGGTTATCTCTAGAAGTTCAATTATCACCGAAAATAAGCCATAGTCATTTAGAAAAAAATCATTAACGCACTTTCTGCAACCTCCAAAGAAATCAAAAATATAGGTTTCTATTTTGGGAGCTATCAGTCGAAATAATCAACAATGTTGCTTGTTCAAACCACAAGACAAACATGATTCACACGCGAGTAATTTGATAGGTTTTGAATGCAGAACACCACTTTTGGTTTGGAAATTTGTCACAGAAATGCTTTAGTTTATTAAACAATTTACTCCGAATGCATGCAATAGACAGCAAGACTCATGAAAACTGACATTAAATCTGTAGATGGCAAGAAAGAGGATATCATTGATATCATAAACTTTAAATAACAACCCAAGTGAAGGCACACAAGACAATTAAATTGCACTGGATTTGAACCTTAAAGCATAAGAGGCAGTGCAACATGGTCAAAAAAGGAAGATCAGGTGGCGCATCTTAGTGCTGCCTTTTCTGCGCGAATGATCTTTAGTTAGTTATAATAATATCTAACTACTAAATGCCTCGTATACAGAATTGCAGGCATTTGTCAGCATAAATTTTTGTCTGCAAGAGTTTAATTTAAAGCGAGTTGTAGTGACTACGTCATCAAACGATCTGACGTGCAATTTCCTAACTCTTTGTCCAAAGAGCTGCAATGTTTTCAGAGTGTGGTATCTCAATTCTCATGGTAACGCCTGGATAGGTAAGCACAGGTTAGAATTGTAAAATGCTATGAAGTGGCTCAAATATGTCTCCAGAATGTTTTTTTTGATATATTTGTATTATGATCAACATATCAGACCTTACATTGGACATGATCATCGTACGTTATTAATGTAAATATATAAAGGGTTTACGTACCTGGGCCAGTATCAGTGATAGAAAATGATGCAGAATGTTTCAATGGGAGACAGAAATGCGTAAATTAAATTAACTGACTACTCATCTTTGGAATTTAAGAAAAGGCACTCAGGTTTCGTTTTATCGCTTGATTTCCCATTGAACACTTGTCAAATATCAAACGTATTAGACTGTTAATGGCGTCGATTATGAACATAATCAGCAGCCTTTTTTGGTAATGGACGTTCGTTTTCATTTGTACTTTGTTGTTATCTTCACGTGACTTTCAAAAGCAAGGTGAGCAAAACAATCTCCCCTCGGGACGAATAAGATTTCTAAAGAATTCCTTGAGGCGTTTCCCTATGATTGTTTTTACAGCCATGACATCCAGACAGCATTAATTCTGATGGTTAGATAAGCACAACAAAAGCATCATAATCTTCATTGGCACCTCAAGGACTTTTTGAGATACCTATCCATTCTCGCCAACAAAACATATACTTTTTGATCAGGTGAATTCCTCTCATAGACAAAAATTCGAATGGTCATATTCGCAGTTGTTATCTACATATCACAGTTACCTCAGTAGCCAGCCTTCTGAAGTGCAAGACTGGGACAGTGCACATTCCTGCACGTTTTTAATGCACAAAAAGTAACTTACTTCGAGCATTGCGAAACATCAGAATAATTATGCAGAAACCAGGGTACTCCCTAGAGAGGCACGTTTCATCTTCGCTTGGGCCAATAGTGACCACATCACACGCAATATAGCATGATGTACACTTCTGGTACGTACACACAATTTGTTATCGAACTCGTTTTACGAATAAATTGCATGCGATCGAACAAAGAAAAGCAGTATGACAGAAATACAAAAAATTATCAGGGGTCCTGTGAAGAACGTTGTATTTTTATTTAGAAACTTATAATTCTATATAAACTTCATTCTCAGGCTGAAAATATATCTGCTTCAACAACGCTTCTTAGCAGACTTGCATAGTTAATTCAAGTATTTTAATGGACAAGGGCTAGGTGACTTCAGCAGCATTGGATTTAATGACGAGGAAAACAGAGCTTCAGCACAAACAGCATTCCAAGAAGCCTGATAAATGGCCTTCTATTGTGAGATTTCGAACGTCAATGACGTGGCAGTTATATTCATTATTGGCTCAGTTAAACATAAGGTTTATGAAAAAATCCTCTTGTCGTAATTTTTCGCAATTATCTACGCAATCAACTGACGTAAACCATATGCAGTTATTTGAGCACGTTCTGTTGGTTAGCAACATAAACGTTAATAAAAGGTTTAGTTAAACATTATTCGGCATGTAGAAACCTCATTGTTCACCAGGTATAAGTTAAAAGAAGGAAAGCATAGATAACTATGCCACTTTCATTGGCAGATGCCGCTTATTCCGAGAAATGCTGCTTTTTACGTCTGCTCCTAAAATGCAATAATAAATAAAAATTCAGGTATGCTTGGGAGAGATTAACCATCTCAGCAGATTTCAATAATCTGAAAATGTCTCAGCAACGGTCAACTGTTTCTCGACCAATATAACCTTTACATATTTGGCAAGTGGCTCTTTATGCCGTTCAAGCTCATATAATAAGTAATTTTGCGATGGTGGACATGCAACGCTAGACTTTAGGTGATAGTCTACTGGTAATAAAGTCATTATGCAGGCCAATTTTAATGATGGAACGCTACCTTAAATTTTCCAAATATGCAGACGACTATCCTAAAGTAAACCTTAACATAATGCCTCAAAGATAAAAGGAATGGTATTTCACTTAGCCAGGCAAGTATCTGAACGAGAATATTATTTTTCTTTAGCTCAGGAAGTTTATTAACCAAATGTTTAATTAAACATAAAAATACTCCCCAAACTGTCGCCAACACAGTGAAGCAAACAGTATACGCAAAGAGGACGAATTATCCCCTTTGAAGAAACTTATGTTTACCATTGCTATTGCTCATTATAAAAAGATGTTATATTCACAGCCCATCTATTGAAATTTTTGACCTCAAAATGGATTATTAGCGTCACTCCCGCTCAGAACATTAAAGTAAACGTAGTTTCCATAGTTAGCTGTCTCCCCAATCGTGCGAACGTAAAACGATTAACCAAATGCATAAGATCTCGATATTAAAGCTTTGTCAAACATTTGTGCCGCATATCATTACACTTTTTTTAGACGGAAGATTTTATAAAAACAATTTATCCAGGGCTGCCTTTGCTAGTTTAGTTATTCAGTATTTTTTGGAAATGCACTCCAAATTTCCTCTAAATATATATCATTTGACGTTAATGTTTAAGAATTTGTTGATGGTGTGTTCAACCACTATTTTTAGACGGCATTACAACTGTGTCAGTTAATCGTTTATAAATTATATTTGCCTTATGTGTCCATTTTTAATTGTATACTTTGGTTGATGCATTGGAGGTGGATTCAGAATTGTTACAGATTGCTCCAATGTTTTTGCATATGGGCAGGTTTACTGTCACCAGATGCACATTTTTATCAATGTCTATTATTTAACTTGACCTACGGTTCACAATTTACATGCGATTATTCAAAGTGATTCTTACCTAATATTCTATACATTAATTAGTAAAATCCCTAGATGTTTAGCTCTTTAGATAATGATGAGTGTCATAGATTTCTTTGAAAGTGGTGTAACGAGGTAAGGAATAATTTCTGTGATACCTGATGTGCCTGAAATTTAGCATTGTTGCTAGCTTTGTTAAATACTCTAGGTAGGATTTTATGGGAGCCTTATCAGACTCTTTACTTAATGAATTTCTTGTCTTTTGCTCCGAATGTAGGCGATAAGGACAGCAGATAGTTGAGAAGATTTTGCGGCTTCAAAGAGAAAATTCCAGGAATTCAGTTTCATTTCTCCACTTTGTTAGAAATAACAAAAACTTGAACACTTTTCACGTGCCTAAGAATAAAGATGTAAGGCACTGAAAGGATTTATACAAATTTCAACATAATCAATAGGTAGAACAAAAGATGAATACTTATCCTTTGAGATTCACGGTTAAGTTTACATATACATTGAAAAGTTTTCAATTTGATGGTATCCATATGGCAAATGATAACTACAGAGAAGATTATAACAAAATTAACGCGTTGTACTATAACATGTCTTATGGGTTTTTCTTTCAACTTACACGTACGTTGCTGAGAAACTTTGCATTTTACATTACCGTTTCGAAAATCTTTATTTAACTTTTTATAAATTACGAATACAAATCGTCAGAAATTTCAACTATGCAACATTCCCACTTTATTTCCACTGGGTATCCATCAATCAATATAAATAGGCAACAACTATTTACGAGTGAAATTATTACTTGTTATTAGAGACTGTATACGTCAACGTAGTCAGTGCTGCAGTGTTACGCGTTATTAGTCCAAATTTAACTGCTCTTGGAATTGATCTATAACCTGTCAGGTATTTGGTTGTGCGCATACAAAGTGTAAAAATTTAAATTTATATTTGATAATAAAATAAGGAAAAACCCGTTTTATACATACAATTTAACTGAGAATCTGACGAAAATGTTTATTTCCACAACTGTTACCTAAACTAAGTTTCAATACCCAAAAGTAATAGCTGCAGGTAAGGGCAATACCTTATGCTGGTTAACAGTCAGAAATTCTTACCTAAAAATGCCTTAAGTATTGGAAGAAAGTGATTTGCCAGCTGGACATTATTGCATAAGCAATGCACTTAATGGATTTAAAAAAATTAAATGATCTTGAAATAAAAAAGGTACATTTATAGACTTAATTCTTCCTTAAAACTAACTTAACCATTGGGTGGAAATTGTTTCTTCATGCAGGAGTTTACCCAAAGGACAATGGTGCCTACTCAAATAAGGTTCTTTCTCGGCCTTACAGAAATATAATGCGTGAGCACATTAACTTTTAATGCCATATGATAACCGAGAAACTTTCTCTTAACAGACGAACCCTTATTCCACCCAAAACCTTTCACGCCAAATTTGTGCCCAAAAATGGAGAAGGCAAACTAAATATTTAAAGAAAAGCGCCTGAGGATTTTTTGTGTTAAACTTTAGACATCACAAATTTTAAATGGCATTGGATGCAGATTTACGGAAAATTGTCAAATAATCTGCGGATACTACAGACATATTATTATGTGTTGTTCCTATCAAATTTTTTTTAGGCTAGATCTAATGTTTTTGCCAAAAGTTCAGAAAATTTTGCACAGAAGTCTTTGGATCATACATTTATGTTAACGAGGTCTACATTTCAAAACAGCGTCATTTGAAATATTTAAAGACAGATAGTTAAATTAACCTAATGAATTATATTTTCGTAGCCCGAATGGAAGCGAGACGAACTATCACAATGTTTGAAATATTTTTTTACTAGAAAACCATGTTTGCCTACTGTTGAAGAGTTTTCTGGCATTTAAAGAAAAATTGCATTGTCCCTTTTATTTGACTTAGGAGATTTCTTTAATATAACATTAAATAGTTATTAAAATTAATGTTTCTTTTAGGAATTTACTGCAGTTTTACAGTAATTGGCTTTATTTATTGAAATTGGTAACCAACAGCTAAATGGTTTTTTAGGGGCACCATAAGAGCTCTGCATTTTTTAATTCGTTTGTGGCGCTATTAAAGATACCTTTTCTCATGCTGCATGTATTTATTGACATTTTAACAGACACTTAATTAAATTTGACATGACTTCAGCGTTCCTCAGCATTTGAGGAGTTCGCTGTGCCACTTATTTTTTCATTTATGAACAAAACAAACATGGTATTAGAAAAGTGAGCAACATGTTGTATTGATATTGCTTCTTATACTTTTGTTTATAATCGCAGACTAGAGTCGAGAGTACTAACATATTTACAAAAAAATTCTAGTTTGAAGTAAAATTGGAGTTTCTTCGTTTGTCTCTTAAATTTGGCAGCATCTGTGAGTATGCTGAAAAAGAGGACCAAATGGCAAAGATTATTTTCTTACTATTTTTGCGGAAAAAGATGCAGTTCATAGGCAGTTTTGAAACAAAAGACCTGTAACTAAATTTTTTAGAGGATCAACAGCACTGTCGTTGTTATCGGAAATCAATTTTCCCGTACAGTTTACAAACAAATTCGCTCTTATTGGCCATTTTTTTTATAAAATGCCGCCTTGGGATACTAAGGCTTTTAATGGCTTTCAAAACTCCTCCATACATGTAGGTTTTGATGGACATAGAGCTAAGAGCTTTCTTGAGCAGTCATTTAATAACACGTATTATCGTAAAAACTTCAGTAATCTTTCAAAAATATCTTGCAATTAAGGTGCCTCTACCGCTGCCAAAATACCGAAGAATATTAAACGAAAAAGTAGCATCTTAATACAGAGAAACGTGTATGCATCCAAATGAAGTTGCTAATTTGTTTTAGATTTCTCCATCGATAGCCCGTTTTACTAAACTAGGTTCGTTGAAAATCTGTTCTTATTACTACTCTATCCAGAGAGCGGGTGAAATGCAATATGACTTCGCTAACCGCCTTTCGAGCAAATGAAGAACCTTCAAATACCATCAGGTTTCGTACAACTATTTTCAAAAAAATTAAATTAATATTAAGCATCTGATTTTTGCATCCTTCGTGCTACCCTGGTTCTGTGTAAATATTTTTCCAAAGGTGGATAAAAATAAATCGTTAAACAGTTCTGTGTTCATGTTGCTTTATGTTTTGCGATGCGATTATAAAGCTTGAATAGATTTTTTTCCGCGATTATTCAAGCATTCGAAGTTGTCACTTAATAAAAAGTTCTATTTTCAAATTAATGAAGTTTATTTTTATATACTTCTTGTGCTTTGGCTTAATTTAACATAATTAAATAGATATTGGGGGTTTACGTTTGATTTAAACTGTGCTGATTTTTAACTGATTAGAGACTTTTCCCACTATACATCGATTTATCAAGATACTTTACCAACTGAAAATCAAGCACAAAGGTATTAACGCAGGACATAGAATATGCCCATAGAAACCTAAAAGTACAAGCTATGAAATATATATGTTTTCCTCGGATAATTTACAAGATAAGTATATTGAGGTCTACACCATTTATTTTAAACGTCCTTTAAAAGCTCTAAGTAATTTACCTTTTACTTGTACCATATTTTTAAAAATTAATCTTTTTATTGCAAAGAACCATTTACTTTCAGTTATACTGGTCACCACCCGACGGCTGCTTTGAGTGTTGACTTTTATAAAATTTTATTATCTTTCGTTACGTTAGAAGCTAAAACTGGTGTAACGCTATGTAAAAGGAAAATTAATAAACTCTTTTGTCTGTTCAGACGTCCAGCTAAATGGTCGTGGTTGTAAAAAACACGGTGTTTTTCAAATTATGCAGATTCATATGTGTCAGGATTTTAAATGTTCTGGTTGCAGGAGAGGCTGAAATGTTTTTTAAGACTAATGAAAATGCATTCAAAATACTTGCCTAAAAACTGACAGTATTTAGGTACGAGTCTTGAACAAATGTTTATTCCGGTTTGCATATAGCAATCTTTATTTTTATTGTGCTCCTTACGGAAATATTTGTCTTAAGTGTCACTAGCAAAGCTACAGCTTTCGAGTATAATATAAAGAGAATAGGTTCACACTGGAGCACGCATATTCGTTGCATTTTTTACATGTTGGTCAATAACCCGTACCACCGAGCCTGATAGTTATTTAGCCAACATCGACTGTGAGAACGTCATGCTGCCACTGTGCCTTAGATGTTGTCAGTTTGCAGGACATTTACATAACAAATCTGGTGTTAGTCTCTAAAAACCCGGCTGTGCGTGCTGCATTCCCATAAGACGATGAACGCGACCAATCGCAGGCAACTATTAGAGGTTTATATTGGCCTGTATTTTTTGGACGCCAACATTACGAAAACTCTAAGCCTTTTTTATAAAATAAACTTATTATTACTAATATTCTGCCTGACGGCATACAAGAAAATTAGCAACGGGCGTTTTCTTCATGGATGGAAACTCCTATAAGCAGATGTTCGGGGTGCATGTATGCATGTTCCTCACTTCTACATAGTCTTATTAGGGATTTTATTAAAGTTTTTAATCCAAAATATGTTCATTACATTTTACCAATGGATAAAAAGGGATATCTCTCAAAGACTATGTAGCACTATGTTAGTAAAAATGTTTTAACCCAACAGCGGATACAATACTCGGCCACAAAGATACTCATTCTCTGGTCTGAGCTCAATAAAGTGCCAAGACATACCAATTAAGCGTCTTCTTTTCAGCTAATTTACGGTAATATTTTAAAATAAGGATTAACACCTTATTTTCCTTTTTGAACTTGGAATTCGGGAAATTTACTCTTAGTAAAGCTTCGTTATATTACAAATAAATACCATGTTTAAGCATCATCTGCATACAACAACCTTTAATTTAAATATGTGCTAGTGATACACATGCACAACCCTAGAATTCGTATGGTTTTAATTTAATTGAATGAATAGTTTTAGCTTTCAGAAATATATACTTCGACCACTGACAGAAAACTTTATGAGTGTACAGTAGGATTTTTTTGTATAAATAACCTGCAAATTAAATGGTTATGAAGAATCCGGGGCTAAATGAACTCCTCTCAGTCATTTCTGATTTCCATTGTGATTGTATAAAAGAAGGAACTGCAATGGCAACGCAAATTGCAAATTTAATCCATATTCGTGAAATAAATATGACCTTTCAGGAATTTGCATTGATCATGGCAGTCTTATGTGACATCTGAATCTTCTGAAATATTTCGTTTTCCTTGCTTATTGCCCTAGTTTTCATCGGGTTGAGGTCATGGCCCCTACATTTGTGCAATAGCTTTTCCTCCTAGTGGCAATTTGTCTAAACAGCCTAGCGCAAAATGCAACACGAAAATCTTAACATCAAATATTTATGTGCCCTTGGGTCACTGCTGTGGACTCTATTCAAAGGACATTCATTGTAAAGCATTGGAACACGTGGTTAAATGTTAGTCAAAACGCACTCACCTTCTCCTCTGATTTCTTTGCAAATATATCGAACAGTGCCTAATGGGCTAACATAAAGTTAATCATCATCGGTGTATACGTTCAGAGACTTCAATGTGGAACGAAGCTCGTGGATGGCAAAGAAACCGATTTTAGTCTAACTTGTCCGTTTTTTAACGCTGGTAGTGCATTGAATAGAAGCATTACGCGAATGGTAGAGTCAAGCTCCGCGTCACCCGAAAAACACGGTATATATCGAGTAGAGATATTTAGAAGGGCTCTATTAGACATGCAATACCACGGAGCGCTGGCGCATACACCAATTGTGGTTACTTTCATGATATAACAAAAATCTAATGCAAAAATTAATTTTTATAAGCCTATTAAGATGAAAATATAATGGCAAGCTTTTTTAAAAAGCCAATCTGTATCATTTGGTAATCAAACATTTGTAGGCAAAATCTCCAGCTGCGATATTCTGAGTATGCTCTTACCGTCTATATCACAGTTATTTAAACTATAAGCGAAAATTGCATTTTGTCAGGGGTTTTAAGAACAGTAAACTCTTACCTCTACGGTCCAGCCACTTAAACCCACACTAATTAAAGATAATCTCTACAGGCACAATACAATTTTATTTAACATACTGGGTATACTAGGTTTTATTGTCCTTCAGACATTTTTCACTGTTCTACACTGTCATTCAACTCTCCGGTGTATTTATGTCAAATTATTAACATCATTTTAGGAATACGATTGTGAAGAAAAAGATCGATATCTCAAATGCTGCCGTACATTTAGCTTTTATAAAATGTATCGCACCTGAAAGTGCATTGTCTAAAAACGTGATCATCTATGGTGAATATATTATAACACTGTGTTTTCTTTCCATGGTTGAGCATACACAATTTTAAAATTAATAAAGTCTTTTAAAGTGAATATTTCAAAAACTCTTTCCTTGAGACAATTACTCAGACTTTCCTACACAGGTTTAATGATTGTTTTATAAATAGCTTTTATGATGGTATGCCTACGCTAAAATCAATTGTCAATTAAATTTCCATCTGTTAGCATACGAGTCAAACCAAAAGCCAAATTATTTAGATTCTTCGCATGCCACAAAAGCCAAGAGCTTTTTATCTTTTATAATTCACAACGTGCGCGCTTTCGAGCAATATGACCTTCCACCTGCGAAGAAAAATACGAGAGAATCTTATTTTAACATTTTGTGGTATCTTCTTAAAGTAAAGGGGTCTAACATATTCTGGACTTCAAGTATTTGCCGAACTTTGTTCATAAAGGAAGTCCCGCTGCTTTTGACTGACAAACCCATGACAGCAGGATTGGCCACAGTAGAGGGCTCATTTTCAGCACCAGAGAAGGGAAATTTACCTTTGCTTGATTTCGATGTTATCCATGTTGTGCTCCTACAGTCTTCGGTCAGAAGATGGTATGGGCTGTTGGACGTCCAATCTGCAAAAACGCCCACTAAACTAAAGACACTTTAAAAATACTGTACCGGCCGCAAAGGACTGGGCATTCAGGCATTTACTTATAGCGCAGACAACTAATCTGCACTTTTCCTACAATTTTACAAGGCAGACTTTTCAATGACCATGACGAAAACGTCGCTAAGAGCAAACAGTAAGTTACGAAAATCTTCTTTCTGTGATTAGGACTTTGTGTCCGTGTTGAAATGGGTTAGATCAATGCCCGAATCAACCCTTTGGATAAGAGTAGCTGACACATCTTAATTTGCCATAACAAAAGCTTTAAGCGATTTGTTGGTCAAATGTTAATTTATTTCACTCAATATAAGAACCAAAGTGCGTTTAAATTTATAAAAGAATATAAGTGTTGCAAATATTACGTAGCAGCTTATAACATCACTTTATACTTTTATAATTTATAAAACTATCCACCATTTTTCTTTAATGCCCGTTTAATGTGATGTTCATTAATATCATCTTTATCAATGTCATTTTACTTCCCTCCCTGCCTCACTTATTATTTGGTTCCGTCAAAAACCAGGTTGTTCAATGGCCCAGTTTGACAGACCACTCTTGAAATGGTAATCCAATCATTTTGAAAACTGCTTAGGTAAGTTACGACACGGAATATGTTTAACTACTACCGATCCACTTACAGTAGATTTTCAATTTCATTAACAGTCAATCCAAGGTCTGAAATGTGTTTTCGTTTTAAAAATATATGCTCAGGTAGATTTTGAGCAATTATAATTTTTACCAGAATGTCACGATATTTCCTTCACCTCAGAATACCGGCCGCCTGGACAACCTTAATTTTCTAAAAAGTATTAATAATATAGTATGGTTCATTTTCGTCGATTTTCCATGTTGAGGTAACATAAAACTATTTTATAGAAAACATGGAAAAGAGTTTTTCTTGAACCTATTTGGTAGCCCATTACGTCTTCTTCAAATTTTATACTTGGATATCGATATCGTTTTGTATTAAAAACTGTTCCAATTACTGAATTTTTGTTAAACCCGTGTAGGTGCCACACTTCAATGTAGCGCTTCCGAACTAAATTTTGTATACACTCAGTGAAAAAAATCACGCATTTCACTGCGCTAATAGAAACATCTCATTGCTCACAATATTGCTAAGTGATGAACTCTTATTTCAATACCTTAGAAGGGGTATTGAGAAATAAACAGGTTATAGTTTATGAATGGACTTATCATGGTCCTATAATCTCATTAAAAGAAACCTTTAAAACTAGAAAATGTATGTTCTGAAAGCAGTAAATTTGAAGAAGACGTGCACTGTCATCGAAGGAGTACAATATAGCTATTAACTGTGTATAGGCCTTGCAAAATATATTTGGATTTTTAACGTATCAAAAGTCAATGATAAAACGTTATACTACTTAAATAATACTATTTGTAGTTCAGCGTACTTAAGTCCTCTATTCAAATTGAAAGCACACCCGAATTTCGTGTGACATTTCCTAAGAGAGCGAACCAATGGTAGCTTTTGTTTTTGTCCATTGCCAAAGCAGAAAATTCTTAATGATTGTATTGTATAAAGCGCGATTATCACCGATGGGTTGAGGGACCGTTTCGAATTGTTGTACGTTCGTTGCATGCAGTCTCTTAGCGATTAGGATTATGGACATGGGCAGATAACCGATGTGTTAAGGGAGACAGGAATGATCGTTTGTGACTTATAAGACGTCATTTGTCAGCCATACATGGTCTCTGGGTTTTGCAATCTGAGGCTTGAAACAGGGATCGTTGGTTCAATGTAGTTACTAAATACATCAAGGAGTGCCATGCGGCCTTTTGCAAGGACTCTGCATTGCGGCAGAAGGCACTAAATATCCCATAACCTCGTTGGTGAGTGCCTGCACTACTTCATATACTTCTAATGCTACTGCAGACATGCGTACTGAAAAATTGGATATTTATAATTCTAACAGAAATCACTGGGGATGATAATTTTAAAGATTAATTTGATGTTCCAAAGATGCTTACAGACGTGTCGGAGAATAAAGATTGATTAAATTGCGGTTAATTTCCAGCAATGTAATGTGTACCGAAGATGGGGTCATGCTGGTGGAACTCGTTAATGTTTCAACGCAGAAACTGTGTTATTCGTATAAGAAAAGTACGACACCCTGTTTGACTGTCCATTTCAATGACTGCCACCATATGCGCAACATCACAGTAAGCGCAGAAAGGGTGACTCTCTGATGCGATCATTTTTACTGATGGTAGACTTGCGCAGCATCCACTGCACTATCTCCTTCCCTCATCTTCTTATAACAGGTGTTATGACAGAGTCAAGAAGACCGGAGGCAGGAAGCTTATTTGGCGTGGCGCGAGCCTGAAACATCGTGTGCCAACGCCCTCCCACTCCCTCTGCACGTACCGGATCCACATGTAATTAACTTGGTGTGTAAAACATGACAAACGGAAACTTCCCGAAGCCCGACTGGGTGTGAGTTTCCTTGTGCGCACAAGACCGGCTTTCTCAACCGGATGGTGATGGCTTCTGCTGTTGTTATCAGCCGCTGACCCAGTGAAGTGGGATAGTTTTGTGGCACTTTATAAATCACACGGAAGGCTTCGTTAGGGTTCACACGGTGCCCGGAATCAACCAGGTGTGTGGGAATAGCGCTGTTTATGCTTTTCGCCTTTTCTCAGCCATGCCGGGAGGTGTTCCCTTATTCTGTATATTGGTCGCACGAGTCCGCGCCTAGCCAAAAGAACCTTTTACAAGCTCCACGCTTAGCGTGGCCACCGACGACTTAATTACATGCACTCCAGGCCGTCTCCTCTTCCCCTCCCCCTCCCCTTCGTAAACGACCACCAAACACTCACTGCCGCTTAACCATTTATCTCTTATCGTCATACTTTTCGCCTGGTTGTGTTGTTGCGAAATTCCACTGCGGGCTACAGAGGTTTGGCGCGTTCAAGACTCTCTGTTTGAATTTACTATACATTTCTGCAAGATTGGAAGACGGCATTTTACCTACATAAACGGAACGTAGAAACAAAAAAAGCAATCTCTTATGGTGCCAGCTTTCAAACTGAAGATAAACGTAAGCAAGCTTATATCAATCTTGCTAAGCATCATTCGAATGCTCAATTATGCTAAAGAAAACCATGTCACAATCAGTTGATGTTCATTGCGATAGGTATGAAGACTGCAGGTTGGATGTTGGATGGAAAAAGCAAAGAAACCACTTTCTTCTCCATCTCCTCCTTTGCGAATGCCGTCATGGAAACCATCATTAGAGTATATGCAAGTACAACCAAAAACGAACACACTTTGATGTCAGATAATGAGAAAGGAAGAGGGTGTGTCCGGGAATGAGCCGGTGACGAGGTGCGTTCTTGGCAGGGAGGTGAGCTGCGCAGACTGTCCGCGTGGGCGTAGCACGTGATAGGAGCGCGCAGATAAACGGGTCTGTTGACGAAGCTAGCATCAGACACCCACGCCTCAGTCTTATGCTGACTCCCACTTATATCAGCCAGCATGCAAAATGGAACTCGGGGTTTTTCTTTAGCGGAGAGAGTATTGAATGATTCTCGTGAAACGTTAGTTAAATACCAATAAAATATAATCAAGGCCGAAGCGTAGGTCTTCATAATGGCATGGTTATCACATTTTGTTGCCTTATCCAAATCACTTGCTTAACGAATGAGCAAATGTAGATCAGAGGTGGCAATTTTGCAACCGCTTTTGCATCCAGACAAGCCATTATTGACCTGACAAAAGTTAGCGATTTGCCAAATGCTACTGCAACAATGAGTCCTATAACCGATCAGTGAGCGTTCACCAACCAATGTATTCTATCTTGGTAGAGTAGGTATTCATTCATGACCCAGGACACGTAAACAAGAATTTCCTATAAAGTAAGGGACTATACTTGGTGGCCGACTAATCACCTTTTCCAGGTGAGCAATTTAATTTTGAATCACAGGCGATTTTATGTCAATCGTATGAACGAGTTTTGCGCTAACAGCAGTAGGTGAGGGCCTTTAAAGTGACAAATTTCGTTACTTTCCTATCCAATTGTTATCCGCTTCCTGGGAACAGAGTGGAGAATACGTTTAATTAAATCTTCCCATTGAAAATGACTATTCAAATCAATTCAACTGTTATTTCTCATCTATCCATGACAACTGGGAAAATTGTGCTTAAACGTACGGCTTTGGGCAAGGCAAGGCCTGAGTACATCCAATGCTCTAAGTGCCTAGGTTACGAGAACCCATTGGAAGCAGTGAGGTTAATGGTATTCTGGTCACGTTACCCGCTCAATTACTAGAAGGGTTTGAGATTCGCCAATTCTGATAACGTCAGCTGGCTGTCCAAACACAATTTCCTCCGTAATCAGTCTAGAGTCCACCAGATGATTAACAGGTTCACTTGACTAGAAGGTGTATTTTTGTATTGTGTATTAATCTGAGCCAATTTCGGAAAGATCCGTGACCTCAATGAAGTCATAAATGTGAACCTGAACCCAGAAATCATCCATTAAATTTAAACTTGATAACTTACGTAGTACCGCTTGGGCACTCAGCTTAATCCATCAAATAATTGATGAATTCCATACATTGCAATAGGTTTAACAGGTACATGGGCCTATATAATTAAACTCACTTTCTCCCGGTCGGAAGCTCGTAACTCAGGTAGTTTGAGCGTTGTCCGTATTCAAGCCGTATTACTCGCTATCGTGGGTTCAAACCGCATAGTGGTCACTAAACATGTTTAAATTAAAGTCAGATCGATTATTTAAATCTGTCAAAAAACACCTGTTAATATGAATATCCCACAGCAAAACGCACTTTGTTTTAAATGATAGTTGAATTTCTAACCATTGACTGAACTGCAGTTTTTAACTTAATATGCAATAAAATAGCAAATGAACGTTTAAACTTCGACAATTCACATAGAAGATCTTGGGTTATTCTAATTTGTCCGCGTAGAACGATTTTCTTGGTGCAGTAGCAACCAATACTATTTTAGGGACAGGTACTCTGGATGAAGTATTATGCTGATTTAAAGATTCGTTAACATGAGTTAAGTAATGACTTAACTGCAACAGCAGAGAAAAAGGTTGTTTTAACATTGGTTAATGGTATTGCATTTAAACAACTGAATTGAAGTGCAGAAAAATTAAACGTGAGTCATTTTTTGAATTGCGGTATGACAGCGTCCTGTCCAACTTCTAGACTTAATGAGAATAAACAATCATTTAAAGCTTTTTATTTTAAAATGTTAGCCTCTGAACGACAGCTAATCTGATTAGAATGAACGCGGTTGCAATGTTAGTAATTTTTCCCATGAATTTTTATGTTTCTATTTAATATATATTTGCCTACTGTCAACACAAGGAAGTTTGAAACAACGAAAATATAAAAGAAATTGATGCCACTACTTATGCACATTATTATCGTGAAATATGATGCAGAGCTCAGCTAATAATAGCGTGGGTTTAACTACAACAGTTGTATATTAATGAGTATTTTCCAGGAAAAATAGGGTTGCGGATTTTTTACGCCATCTCCCAAAAGAAGCTTTCTGTACGGTGTGACTAAACGACATCACCCACCGTTGAACGGTAAAAAAGGACGCTTGCACAAGGAACACTAGGAAGCACAGTTTTCGTATGCGTTTCCAATAGGCAACTTAACTATTTGGCACATTGTAATATGTATCTGCGAAATAAGCCCCCTTGAAAAGTGTAGTCCGGTTTAAATATAGTCGGTAGTGCCAGTAGACTTGAAAAATACTAGGCTGGTTGAACACTACACAGGGTACTGAGGATATTTCAATAACTTTGGAAGCACCTCTTGCACACCCGAGAATCACGTGACCCTTATTCGGGGATTAACATAGCCGACACGCCATATGGTGCAGTTAAAACATTCCTGGCAAATGTTCTTCGCAAACAATCGTTTCTTTGACAGTAAAAATAAACCACTTCAAATTGTACGTTATACTGCTCATTCGATAAAAACAACCAACACTATTTTCATAAAGCTTTCTAGTATCTTAGAGCACAAGTTGCAGTGAAGCATGTTACTCTCCTGACATACCTTGCATGTCGAAAGCTAGGAAACAGTTGCCCATTTTGATATGCGCAAAAGCCGTCAATTCAGTTTTTAAAAAAATTCTGATTTTGAGTAAACGTAGAATAAAAAACAAAGTCAACTACGACCAATATCTGGAAGGAAAATATTTCAGGTTTATTTTAAAACAAACATTTAACAGGAGAATTGAATCGTTTCGGGACCGATGCTTGAAATGTAACGAAACATAAATTATCTGAAAGACAGTGCTTTGTCTTGTTCTATAAAATTGGTGTCTATCAATTGTATACCGAAGTTACAAGCATCGATAGAACATACCTTGTTACACTGATCTTAGAAGATGAGCTCCACACTGAAGATTTATCCTTAGATAATGTAAAAGTACAATTATTATGCATTTTTTGATAATATTCGGATGACTTACCACACTGTGCTTATTTCTGCAAGGATAAGACTTTTATCAAGTTAACTCAAACATGAAACTGAAAGTATCATGAAAGTTTAAAATAAAACCAGTCAATAAAATATTCATGTTTGCGATGGATTAACAAATACTTTGAAATATACAGAATTTTAAATGAAACCCTTAAATTTTGTGAACCTTTATTTGTCTACTTATGACGAATGCATAGTAAAAGATAAACTTCTAACTTTGCAAACTCGCATGGCAGATCTACATTACGTGCTTTAGGAAACGTCGCATTTCATCTCTTGAGGGCGTATTCTAACTAGGCAGTTTATGTTTTGGATTTGCAATGACAATATGCAGGTAACGAAGGGTTCACGAAATTAAATGTCATTAAATGCGGAATATTGCATCGTTTTTTGTTTTTTAAATTAGTTGGATTTTTTTATTTTTCATTGTTAATTTAAATCGCGGGTCCATTGCCATTATTTGTCATCAGGCACTCCAAGAATCTGTTGAGATGTCAGTGGGAGATCAGTTGATTCAACCCATTCTGATTCAACATGTGCATTTACCCTACAACAAATCAAGTCTTTGTATTCATATGGCCAACGTGTGAAAAGCTGGGTGACCTCAGTGGGATTCAAAACCACGTCAGCTAAGGGAAGGCTTTAATACAGCCAACGCTCTAGCCAGCTGAGCTTCGAGACCCCCGCCGAAGCCACGTGATGAAATGAACAGCTCCGTTTTGGGCCGTCCTCGAAGCTCAGTTGGCTAGAGCTTTGGCTGTATAAAACCCTCCTTTCTGCTGGTTTGGGTTCGAAGCCCATCGAGGCCGCCAAGTTTTTCACAAGTGGACCAGATTGATTATTCAAATTTGCTTAAATCCTCTACCTAGTATGTAGATCTAATGTAGATGTAATGTAAGTATGTTATTCCTATGTTCCGGTATTTGTCCTTACTGATAATTACCAAGGAATGAATCCAGTACTTAAATTTATGAATATACATGTCATTTTGTGTTCCCTGAGCATAACACAATATTTCAAAACGAAAAAGTGCCTAGGTTCAATAGCGAACTTGACATTACCTACGAGTCAAGCGGAAGAATCACCATTTTTATATATTTCTACTGGTTTCTTTAAAGTAAAGTAAGCTAATGCGCAAATCTTCGTTATTTTTCGTCAATTTAACTAAAAAGATAAAGGTTTATGAGTTAGAGAATCTACAAAAACAAAAGATGGTTAAAAAAGGGCTAAAAGTTATGGGGTGAATGTTTGTATTTCAGGTATGTTTGCATAAGTAAGGAAGAAGGTACTTCGCTCGGCGAAATCATGAGCTTTCGAACTCTTGCGGGTGCCAATCGTGAGAGGTAAAATTTGCATCAAAATCAACAACAGTTTTATGGAGTAGGGTTCAATAAAGACCAGTAACGCCCGTCCGGACGTGACAGCGCGGACCTATGTATGCTGGTGCCAACATACTGGCATCAATCGATGTATCGATCTGGCTCGGACTGGCATTGCAGCTATTTGATTGAACCCTAAAACCAAAACTTGTTGCTAGAATTGTTGCCACTTTTATCTCTGAAGAAAGACCCCAGTAAGAGTTAAAAAACTCATATGAATAAAGACATCATTGTGGCGAGCAAATGACCTTTTTCTTCCTTACTTAAAAGATACGGAGATAATCCTCAGCAGGAAGGCATTTAAACTGAAGCTAAAAAATTGCTGCTAAATAAAATGTCCATTTGTTTGGCCGCAAAGCTTTGCGAGATATCGAATTTCCTGACGGCAGCTTCTGGAAATAATAAATGGCAGACAGTTGAATACACTTCCATTTGAGACCTTGTTGTGGAGGAAAGTACCACGACGATCTATTCCTTGACGTCCTTGACTCACTTTAGTTAGCGGGTCACGTAAAGTGCCTGCTCGTGCAAACGCTAATTATGCTCTTTAGAGGAGTTATCGGTTCAATGAGTTGAAGCATTTTTTGCGCCGTACGTAGAACCCTTTTTAGAATCAGTCGGTTAATTGCAACTGTCAGGGAGACACGGCGTAAGAATGTCGTTTTACATCATTCGTTGGCTTTTGTACCGACTACTGCTGCGAAGCAACTTGATCTTTTTGAGTTTGCAATATGCTTCCCTTTTCATTCTTCTCAGAAACTGATCAACCTTCTGAGCATGCTTAAGTTGGGCTTTTGTAGTTTATTTTACCCTTTAAGCTATTTGACGGACAAATAAGTACCTGCGCGCGGTTCTCCTGCTGCCAGAGATTTATTTCGATCCCACGCCCTAGATCTTGAAATTTTGAATATGCAAAGCAATTAAATCCTTAATATTTAATGCTCGACCATAGTTGCGTTGCATTTTACCTAAGTTCTGTAACATTTAAAACAGCACCCGTAGCGTCTCTAATTTGTCCACCTTTCCAGTCTTCCCTTCTTTTCATGCACAACGAATTCAGTCTCCCCAAATGCTAAGGATTATTTACATAGTTTTAATGACTTATTTTCAGGTTTAAAGTTGCTTGAATGACTGTCTATACAAACAAATGAGAGCATTGGACCAATGAGTTACAATTTGGAAAGTACATTTAGTAAACATGTGTTTTCAGATATTCATCTCGGGCCTATATAGTTGCATTAAGGATGAAAATATGAGAGATAACAGTGTTTATGAATTTTGCTTTGGTTAAATGTCATTGTTCTCACGCAACACTCTTCAATTTAGTCATCGAAATACTAAATATATTGTGGAACGCTAGATTTCTCTATCTGCCGTAAAATATTCGCTTTATACTTACTCTTACAATATGTATGACCATAGGGTGCCTTCATTCAACGTAACGGAAACGAAACTGGCAGCCCAAAATTTATTTGGGAGTCAACATACTTGATTGGAATCAGACGCCCCATTTCTGTCTTTAAAAAGACTTTTCATCCCCCCAGTGCTCTTACATGGAAAAACATGTAAAATATCTACTTTGTAGATGGTGGCTGCGATAGATTTTATATCTCATGAGATTTCAACGGGGATTTTTAAAAGTGTTTTCGATTCAAGAGGATAACCTCAGTAGGGTTGTAGTATTGATAGCGGTTCGGCCTAGTCTAAAGATTTTTAAACCCAAATATACCCCTTCATTAAGTTTAAAATTTTAAGAAAGTATAATTTGCTATTAAACGAGTTGAAGTAAGAATATTGTTGTGCATTTTACTGTATAAAATATAGTTGGATTTATGAGGTCATCATAAAGCAATGATAAAAAATGTTCTACATAAATAGAAAATTTTTCAAACTGATGTTTAGGTGGCGGGCAGTAGAAAGCCTGCTCAAAAGCTGATATTCAGAGGTAAATGAAATATTTTGAGATTAGGGTGCTGAAAAGTAATATTAAAACCCTATTTAAATGCTTTTTAAATCGAAAACATATTTCATGAAAGAGAGAGAGAGAGATAGAGTAAATCTACTGTACTAGGCAATTTATTTACTGTTACCGGCATGAGCAAATACGACTTGATGCCCAGTAATTAATGACTTGTCAGCGATAGCATCCAATTCACAGACTGCTAAATGTTGCTGTGCCTGCATGGCTGCTAACCATGATGTATTGCTTAAGATCGTTTTCAATATTTTGACGACAATGCAAAGTTGTTAGTGTACAAAGTACCGCGAACGTAGGTTGAGAAGGTTTGCAAAAAAGGCAATAGGCATTCCCGTAGACGATTAAACCTTGATCAGATAGTGTCATCACTGTGTCCAGGCGTGTTATTGCAGTAAATTAAGAAGTCCACGTGGAATGTCTAAAAGTTCCAACTTAGGGACACTAGTCACCCGGTCTCAGGGAATTGGTTGGCAACTACAGTTGCTCTTTCAGGTGCTGAGTTGTTCGCGGCTGCTGGACAGAGTTTATGCAGCCAGAGCGCCTTAACTAAAATTCGAACACTTCTCAACATATCAAAATATTTTCCTTCACTCCATTATATTACAACTTCAATTCCGAAGATGCCCTACCTCTAGCGCATCTGATTTGATTGAAAATTGACCCAATGCATGACACATACTGCCAGCTCAAACGTTAAGTTTGACCATGTTCACCACGTCCTTAAGGGCAGGCTGAATGCAAGCGCGGTAAATTGCGCGCGAAATTAGTTTTACATTGAGCGTTGAACTTCGCAGTACCTAGTGCACTCCTTTTCCCCACGTCTGCGCTAGTTGCAACGAAAACGTCAGGCAGAGTGGAAGTGGAATCGAGCTGAGGAGGCTAGCAGGGCAAAATACGGACGAAAGCGGACCACCACGTTCCCTGATCTACAGTAAAAATTAAAAAAATGATTTGGACATCAATAAGAGGATAGGGACCGCGGCATGAATCCTAGCTCATACAGCCAGAGCATTCGTGGCGCTACAGTCATCATACGCCACCTAGTCACAGCATAAACTTGACCAGTATTTGCACAACAAGAATAGGACAGGGGCAGCGGCACGGATCCCAGATAAAACAGCCTGAGCATTTGTGTCAAAATAACCATGAAAAGCCAACTAGTCACAGATTACACTTAACTCGGATTTGCACAAGAAGAAGAGGAAAGAGGCAGCCACAAGGATCCCAGCTCATGCAGGCAGAGCATCCATGTCATTATTCGCATCAAACGCAACCTAGACACAGACAGGATTTTCAAAAGAAGAAGAGAATAGAGGCAGCGGTACGGATCCCAGCCCAATCAGCCTACGCATTCTTGGAAGTTCCTCGATCGTGCGCCACATAGGCACATCCTAAACTTGACCAGGATTTGAATAATAAGATGAGTGGGGGTAGACGCACGTGTGTCCACTCACATAGCCAGAGTTTTCGTGTAACTACACCCTCGTTCAAAATCTAGTAGCAAACTGCACCTGATTAGGATTAGCATAGAAAGCAGAGAATAGAGGCAGCCGCGCGGACGGCAGCTCATACGGTCTGAGACTTCGTGTCACTACAGGCATCATACGCCTACACATTCCGCCTGAGCAGTCGTGCCACGACACCAATCATACCCCACGTAGATGCAGCCTAAACTTGACCACGATCTGCATAACAAGAAGAGGATATAGGCAGCGGCGGTGGATGCCAGGTCATACGACCTGAGACTTCGTGTCACTATACTCATAATTCACCATCTAGTCACACCCTACACTTGCCCAGGATTTGCACATCAAGAAATGGATGTGGGAAGTGGCATGGATCCTAGTTTATTAAGCCTGTGCTTACGCGTCACAGCACGCATCATCGGCTGAAATCTAACAGGCTACACTTTAACAGGATTTGCACACAGAGGAAACGATGGGGCACCGGCACCGAACGCAGGTCATACATCCTTGGCATACCGGTCACTGCATCCATCCTAAACCACCTAGTTTCCGTTTAAACTTGCCCAGGATTTTTACTAAAAGAGGAGGATATGGGCAGCGAAACATCTCGCAGCTCATTAGAACCTGGGCTTTTTTGTGACAGTAGCCATAACAGATCAACTTTCCAAAGCCTGCACTTAACCAGGTTTGACACAACCAGTAGAGGATAGGGCCAGAGGCACGGATCCCAGCTTATAGAGCATGAGACTTTATGCCACCACACACATCCTACGCCACATAGTCACAGCCATAATTTGAACCGGATTTGTAAAACAAAGGGGAGAGGGGCAACGGCACGGATTACAGCTCAAACATCCTGAGGATACCTGTCACTTCACACACCATACGCCACCTACTCACACACTAAACTTGACCAGGATTTGCACAGCATTAAGATAATACTGGCATCGTCACGGATCCCAGCTCATACAGCCCGAATCTTCGTGTAAGAATACCCACGATACGCCAAATATTTGCAGCCAAAAACTGATAAGGAGTTGTACAAAAAACTACATTTGAACAGGATTTTCAAAAGAAGAAGAGAATAGAGGCAGCGGCATGGATCCCAGCACAATCAGGCTGAGCATTCTTGGAAGAACGTCTATCGTGCTCCACCAAGGTACAACCCTCAATTGGACCAGGATTTGTAACACATGATAAGTAGGGTGCAGGTGCATCGAGGCCCTCGCACATAGCCTGAGCTTTCATGCAACTACACCAATCATTCAAGATCTAGGCACAGCCTACAGCGGATTTTAATTGGCATAAAAATGACATAATAAAGGCACCCACCCGAATGGCTGCATATACGACCTGAGACTTCGTGTCACTATGTTCATCGAATGCCACCTAGACACAGACTCCACTTGAACAGGATTTTCACAAGAATGAAAGGATAAGAGCAGTGGCACGGATCCCAGCTCATTCGACGTCAGCATTTGTGGAATTACGTCTTTCGTGTGCCACCTCGGTACACCATAAACCTGACCGGGATTTTAATAACAAGATGAGCAGGGGGAGCTGCTCGCATCCCCACTCACATAGCCTGAGCTTTCATTAAACTACATCAATCATTCCAAATCTAGTAACTACCTACACGAGATTTGAGACGACAGATGCAGCCAAATCGGCTGAGCCTTCGAGTAGCTTTATCCATCATTAAAACTCTAGTCACAAGCTACATGTGACAAGGATTTGTACATCATTAAATGGATGTGGAAATGGCACGGTCTCAGGTTATGCAGCCTGAGAATTCGCGTCACTTCACACATCATAGGCCAACTTGTCACAGCCTGCCCTTGTGAGGATTTCTACAAAGATGAATCGATATGAAACCGGTACCGATCACAGTTCATACATCCTAGGCATGCTTGTCACTGTACCCATCTTTAAACATCTAGTCTTACTTTAATCTTGACCAGGATATGTAAAACAATAAGAGGTTTTTGTCGGCAGTAGTGATCTTAGTTTAAGCTTTCGTGCAACCACATCCGGTTTACGCCATATTTTAACAACTAACATTTGAACACGATTTACACGACATAAAGAGGATACGAGCAACTGCACGGATACAAGATCATAGAACCTGAGAAAAAGTTTCACTCAACCCATCGGACGCCAAATACTCAGAGCCTACATTTGATTAGGATTTGCAAAACAAGAAGAGAATACTGGCAGCCGCACGGATCTCAACTCATAAAGCGTTAGCTTTCATGACAGTACACCCAGCGTATACCCCCTAGTCTCAGTCTACATCTATTAGGATTAGCACAACATGAAGGTGATACGAGTAGCGCCTCGGATTCCAGCCCATAGCAGCCTGTGCATTCGTAAAAGCACACCTATTATACACCACCTTGATACGGCTCGCATATGGCCGGGGGCAACGGTACGGATCCCAGCTCATAAAATCGGAGCCTTCGTGCCACTTCACCCATCGTACGCCACACAGTCAGAGACTACACCTGGCAAGGTTTTGTCCAACTAGAAGAGGATAGAGGCAGGGGGTTCGGATCCCAGGTTCTGAAGCCAGAGTCTTCGTGTCGCGAAACCCGCCATACGTCACCCTAATCACAATTTACATTTAACCAGGACTTTCACAATAAATGAGGTAAGTGGCAGCCTCACGGGTACCAGCTAATACAGCATGACCCTTCCTGCCACCGCACCCATCACACAAGAGCTAGTTAAAGCCTACTCTTGACCAGCATTTGCACAACAAAGATAGGATACGGGCAGCTGCATGAATCCCAGGTGATACAGTCCGATTCTTCGAGCAAATACAGCCATCAAAAGCGGACTGGTCACAGCTTACACTTGACCAGGATTTGCACACCAAGACGAGGAGGGATCCCAGCTCATACCTCCTAAGTCTTCATGTTACTACTCCTGCCGTACACCAACTAGGCGGAGCCTACATTTGACCAGGATTTGTACAGAGAGAAGAAAATAAGCTCAGTGGAAAGAAGCCCTGCTCATACA
Organism: Schistocephalus solidus; assembly: GCA_017591395.1. Taxonomy (NCBI): domain Eukaryota; kingdom Metazoa; phylum Platyhelminthes; class Cestoda; order Diphyllobothriidea; family Diphyllobothriidae; genus Schistocephalus; species Schistocephalus solidus. Next base: position 108,424 of record WEDG01009494.1, on the reverse strand, counting down.
GCCTGTGGCTAAGTGTAACATCAGCCGTAATACTCAACCTATTCGCAGTTTACACGTGACCAGGATTCGTGCAACTTGGGTACGATAGACAGCGGCACGGGTAACAGCTCACAGAGCCTGAGAATTCGTGTGACTATAACCATCGTACAACACCTCGTCACAGCCTTCACCTTGCCAGGATATGCACACCTAGAAGAGCATTTGGGCAGGGGTTTGGAACCCAGCTCATAAGGTTCCTTCCTTCATGTCACTGTACCCATCATACGGCATCTTGTCACAGCCCCAACCTAGCCAGGATTTTCAAAACTAGAAGAGGATAGGGCCAGGGGCACGAATCCCAGCTCATACAGTATGAGAATTCGTTTCATTACACTCACCCTACACTACCTGGACATAGCTTACACCTGACAGGGATTTACACAACATGTAGAGGATAGGAGCAGAGACACGGATCCCAGCTATTACAGCCTAATCCATCGTGTCACAACATCCATCCTTCACTACCCGTTCACAGTTTACGTTTGACCAGGATCTGCACAATAAGAAGATGATATGTTCTGCGGAACTGATCTCAGCGTTATTACAGCCATAATACATAACCTAGTGGCAGTTTTTACTTGACCGGGATTTGCACCACAAGAAGAGGATGGAAGTATTGGCATGGATCCCAGCCCATGCAGGCTTAGGCTTCGTGTCACTACGCCCACCCTACACCACCTAGTCACAGCTTACACTTGAACAGAATTTACACAGCAAGAAGAAGAGGATAGGGGCAGTGGCACTTCCCTGGCTCTTACTGCTTCAGCCTGCATGCCATTGCACCCATAATACGGCACCTGATCACAGCCTACGAGTGACTGGGATTTGATGAATACTGATGCTTACATTTATAACTGTTGCTTTGATCATAGACTACCGCGCGGAGTGTGAGCATATTACGCGTCCTCTTAAGCAGCAATCAGATAACGAATGAATGTGACAAAAAGTGCCATAGGTTTCAGAAACTGCCTTCTCTACAATGCAGGTGTATAGGTCACGATTCGTAAATGCTACTCACCTACAATAGACACATTGCTTACTTTACAAGGCAGTTCCAAGAACGATCTGTAATAGTATTGCATTTGTCGGTTCAACTTTATCAACATATGCTACACGTCGCTACGTGACCACCTGCGAGGGCTCTAAAGTGAGCTCCAGGACACTACGGAACAAACATGTTTCTTAAGCAGATCAGTGAGACTCACACTGCCATATACATGACCTCAGTTCCACCGTATGCTCCAAACCAGGTGGTGCAGGGATGGTGACTTGCGCGTGAATTAGTTTTAAGTAATACTAGTTATTGCGCTCCAGCTACCGCACTCTCTACTTCTCCCTCACCTGAGCCCGGTGCCAAGACATAGGCAAGAAGACCGGAGCTAGAAGAGGGTGCAGGTGGCTGGCACGGCCGGAGCCACCCCTGTGTGTACCACCACACCTGGCTCGGATCCCACGGAGTGGAAGTGCCATAAAGGCCACATTAAAAAAGAGCCATTACAGCCTGACTCTCAGTCCGCAAGTCAGCCGCTCCAAACAAAACACACATTGGGCTGACCACGTGGTCTGAGTTATCCCGTCAGATGGCAACGTACCAAGCCACGGCTTTTAGCACACAGTGATAGTTTCAAGCGCGTAAGATTGTTTGTAGTGAGGAAAATGCGCTGAGCTGTTGACCTCACTCTCTTCCCTACCCCCACAATCAGACCACCATCCGAGCCAGTCAGTTGTCTGATGTGAGAGTGGGCGCATTGGCTGATGGGTCGGCGTACCCGTCTACGCGCGCCACAGCGCAACCTTGCCCTCATAACCCACACACCAGGATTAACTTACTCGGGGGATATGGACGAGCCATCGCCGTCTGACTTCCAGTCCACAGGTCAGCCACTCGACACACACAGCACATACACTGGGCCAACGGCGTGGTCTGGTGAAAGCGTCAGATTGGCAGCCTTCCAAGCCACGGTTTCTAGGAAATCATGATTTTATCAGGTACATTATGATGATTGTGAGGGTGTTGTCTATGTATGAGTGTAGACGATCTGCGCTGATGTGGCTTAGCCTCCGGTGGTTTACCACAGGTCATCATGGAGGTGCATGTGTCCTAATAGGCCCATGCGGTGTGTAAATGTGCGGGAGTATTGAGGACAGTGGAGGCAGGCGCGTCGACTCTATGTCGGAGCCCCAGGCACTGGTTTACCAGCCTCCGTGCAATGGATTCGCAAGTGATCGACCTAGCGAATGCGTGAGTTGAAGTTGCGGGCGCAGTGTGGGCAGGAGAAATCGGGATATCATACATGGGATATCATACATGGTAGTGGGGGTGACAGTGGTGGTTAGAATGGCAGGGATGGAGGGTGTGCATGGTGTATCGGTTATGTCGGCATTGCGGTGAATTACGCTGCCATGGATGTGCATGTGACCGAATAGGCCCATGCGATTAGTGAATGCGCGAGGACAGTGGGGGCAGTGGAGGCGGCGATCTCTGCTGTATGTGGGTGACTTCCGTGCCACTCTGTTGGCCTTGGCGGCAGCGATACGGTTGGTCTCATAAATTGCTCCACCAGTCTTCATGGATCTTCTCCATACCGGTCTAGCCTGGGCGAGGTCCTCCCAGGTCGCTGGGTTAATTTGCAGTTGCTTCAGAGATTTCTTCAGTGTCCTTGTAGCATCGTTTTGACATCCCTGTCGGCGAGCACCCGTAGCGACATCTCCATAGAAAAGTCGTTTGGGTATTCACTCGTCGTCCATTCACACCAGGTGGCCGCTCCATCGCAGTTGCACTTAACGCAGCATGGCGTGGATGCTGAGGATTCCAGTCCGCTCCAGGAATTCCGTGTCCGGGGTCCTGTCTTGCCATCTCAGCTTCAGTATTCTGCGGAGGCAGCTGAGATAGAAGGGATTCAGCTTCCTGGCTTGGTTCGAGTCGACGGACCAGGTCTCCACTCCGTAAAGGAGTGTTGTCAAAACGACTGCCTTGTACATCTTCAGTTTGGGGTTCAGGTGAAAGCAGTGGCAATTCGACACAGAGGCCTGCAGCCAGTCGAAGGCCTGAAAGGCTTTGGAGATCCGTTGGGCAACCTCACCGTCAATTCTCGTGTTGCGTGACAGCGTGCTTTCTAGATAAGCGAAGGTTTCCACGTTTTTTAGTTGAGCACCGTTGACAATGATTCGGGGGCATTGTATTCCGCGCTGGGTGGCGGCTGGTGCATGACAACCATTTAATCTGTACTGATTGTTTATCCAAAATTATCGCGGCCTGCAGCTTAAAGGTCCAAGCTCCTTTGCATGTCCTCCTTCGTCACCGTTTAAGGGCGCAGTCGTCCGCGAAGAGCAAGTCATGGACTGTAGCCATAATCACGCGCGTTGAAGCCTGCATTCGCCAACTATTGAGTAGGTGACCATCAGTTCTGTAGGCGATGCGGATCCCAGGCTGCTCATCACGGTAGGTGTCCATCAGAATAGTTGAGTACAGGAGACTGAATAGGTTGGGGGTCAGTACGCAACCCTGCTTCACTCCGTTGGTCACTGCGAATGCTTCGGATACCATCCCGTTGTCAGTGACGCGCGCCGTCATCCCGTCATGTAGCTGACGCACCATGAGCGTTAGCCGCTCAAGACATCCGAATTTCTGCATGACTTTCCCCAGTCCATCGCGATAAAACCGTGGCAAAGGCTTTCGTTAGATCCACGAAGGTAGTTTATAGGTGAGTTCGCATCTCCTGGAATTTCTCTTGTAGCTGGCAGGCGGCAAAGATCATTTCGGTTGATCCGCAGTGTCAGCGGAAGTTACTTTGGCTTTCCGGGAGCAGGCCCTGCTCTAGGTGACCGTTCAGACGATTGAGAAGGATACGGGTGAAGATCTTCCCGGCGATGTTGAGCAACGATATGCCTGTGTATCACAGAGTTGTCGGTTACCTTTCTGCTTGTAGAGATGGACGATGGTCGCGTCTTTGAAATCCTTAGGAACTTGTCCTTGGCGCCACATCTCCTGGAAGATTGTTTTGAGTTCTGTCATCGGGCGGGGCCCACCGTGCTTGTAGACTTCCGGGGGGATTGGGTCGAATCTCGGTGCTTTACCACCGGAAATCTGCTACACGGCATGGATGGTTTCTGGTAGGGAAGGCTGCAGATCCAGGTCATTGTTTTTGTTCACTTGAGGGAGTTGGTCAATGGCATCATCGGAGACGGCTGATGAGCAATTAAGGACACTTCTGAAGTGCTCGGGCAGCGCTCCAGAATTTGTGATTTCTCTGTCAGCAGTGTTGTACCGTCAGAGTTGAGCAGCGGTGCGGTCCCCTTGATACGCCTTAGATGACCTTGATGGCTTTGAAAAAGTTTTCCATTTAATTGCGGTACGCATACCTCTGTGCAATATATATATATATATATATATATATATATATATTGCACGCATTTTTCCTCTATTATTCTTTCCGGCAACTATCTCTGATGATGGTTTTGAGTGTGAATTTGAAACGTTGGACCAATAAATTTCATATTCAAGCAATCGTAACTTCTTCTTCCAAACTGCTTACGGGAACTCGCCCGTTTAGTTCTACCGGTGTCGACAACTCTAACGACTGAGTTTTATTTGGTAAGATCTTCATCTCAATCCATCCCTTATAACAGGCAAATGAACAATGCTGACAAAGATATGGAGACTGGAATGGCTATATCTAACTTATAAGCCGTCATCAGCCCGGCACACCGAATCCCATGTTAAGTCACACCATAATTCACAAGCTTCTTCCCCTTCCCAACCACAACAAGAAAATTTTGATGCATGGTTATTCAGTATCACTGGCAACCGCTGGACTGAGTTTCTCAGTCGGGAAGATCCGGGGAGGTGAACTATCGATTATGGCATTGCACAGTTCTGACTGTCAAACATGTCAAAGTTTTGTTCCCTTAAAGACACAGGTACAAATCTGCCCATGGCGTTTAACTCAAACTAGATGCTACCACAATGCTCCATATAACCAGACTGGACTTAAATGAGTACGAATTGGCTCTCAACTGTACAATAACCTCCGATGATAAACAAATATAAAGGATTTTCTAGACGATTCGAACAGACCACAAGATGATGCTTATGCCCCGAGTGCAACAAGCAGTGTAAATGCGCGCATTAACATCTACAGCCGGTAGAATTTAGCCAGTAGGATAATTCTGCTCTCTTGAGTTGACTGAACCCCTTCCACCTGCAGGGTATACGAAAAAATGGGATGGTGGGACTTGACACCCCTGTGATCATAGGAAATTGATAGTTGGGTCCAGGGCAAACGTCGCAGCGTATGCGTCCTCCACAGTACTAATAAAATCTGTTTATTTTTACTTATTTGTGAAGAAAACAGTAGCCTCAATGGGATTCAGCACCACGCCGGCAAGCGCAAGGCTTGAGTAAAGCCCAAGTTCTAATCATCTGAGCTACCAGGGCCCACCGTGAGCTGTAAGTTTTATCACACTTGAGTTAGTTATTCACCCAGCCAAATGCAGAAGATATATCATTCACTATCTAGTGAATTCCTATTAAAAGCATTTGGGTTATTTTCCTCTTAGCTGGCAAAATTTAGTTTCGCACACTCTGCAAAGCAAACAATGTGACGCATATCACGTTGCAGATAAAATAACTATGTCAGGAGATTCTAAACAGAATGCACCCATATTTTTAGTCTTGCAAACGTGTACAGTATCATGAACTGGCACTCTTTTTGAAAGTTAATCGTGAAAAATTTGATGTCTAAAGGTTTAAGTTGATCATCTGAGCTACCAGGCCCCACCGTTAGCTGTAATATTAATCACACTTGAGTTAGTTATTCACCCAGCCAAATGCAGAAAATTACATTCTCCATCCGGTGACTTCCTATTAATAGCATTTGGGTTGTTTTCCTCTTAGCTGGCAAAATAAGGTTTACAAACTCTGCAAAGCAAACTCTGCAAAAGCAAACGTATATCACGTTGCAGATAAAATAACCATGTCAGGAGATGCTAAACAGAATGCACTCATATTTTTTTAGTATTTCAGACGTGTACAGTATCATGAACTGGCACTCTTTTTGAAAGTTAATCGGGAAAAATTTGATATCTAAAGGTTTAAAATGATGAGTTATGTAACTTTATAATGGTATGGTCAGCAGCAGGTCAGAATGAAAAGCCTTTGTTTTTTGAGATGCAATGCAGATGGTTTCGTGTGCATGTTCCTATCCTCTTACGTCTCTTGCTTTCCTTCATCTTTGTACAGCTAACTCTGGTGAATGACCTTGAATCCACCTTAAACAACGAAGCAATCGAAACTTGTTCATCATCTTAGGTAGGCGGATGAAGTCAAACACTCCAAATTGTATTGTTCATAACCTTTTGTTTGCAGATTATTTTGCTCTGATAAATAAAGTCGAAGCTTTTTAACAACAAAAGCTAATCTCCTTTATTCCCATATGTCCTAACCCCCTAGAGGGTCATAAGTAGAACTGAACTCGCATGAACTTCTGAATACTCTGACCTCTTGGGAAAATCCTTTCGCAGTCGCGAACGTTTTGGCCTAAAACCTCTTCTCAGGGGACATTGCAGGCCATCGCACGATTAAAAGTGCGATTTCTAAAGCCAGCACGTTTAGCGGAAGACTATAGCGTTCAGTCTGTCCTTGAAGTCCATGTAAGATTTTGTGACCAACTGTCGCCTCCACACAATAGGAAGGAACTTTACTTGATGGAAACGTCTCTAAAACCCATAATTATGACCGCATTCAATACAACAGAAGGGCCGTTGATAGAATGAAAAAGAGGTCAAAAAGTGTAAATGTGCTCAACTACGACCGCATGTTGCTCTGATGCACTGGTCTAGGACGAAAATTTCGAATCCAGTCTAGGGTCGTTGTTGTTTGTCATCTAAAGAGGTATTTCTAAGTCAAGGGGTTTATCAGGGGTTTATCAGGCGATAAAAATAGACATGGCCCAGAGACCAGGTGGTGCATTCAGCAGCAGCTTTTATTTAACCGCAACTTGGTGTGTGTTGACCGAGAACGTACCTGCGTAGGAAAGCTGAAATATCAGTGCAAACAAACATTTGGGACTAGTAACTGATGCCATGCCACGCACACCCCAACTCTTAGGCTGACCCGCATACCTAAATTTCAGCCCATTTCTTTCGTGTCCTTTCAGGTTACTATCATCCACCGTTTGACCCCTTCTAGAAGCCCCGTTTTGTGGAACAGGCACCTAACTAGCCTGTAAATTATTTGTGGACCGAGTGCAATGAAGACCATCAGTACCAACTACACAAAGACAACGATCATTTGTCATGAAACTCTCCTCTTTCATGCTCGTAGGAGCAGGTTCGGAACCGGTTAGCATTCACACAATTCAAACACCACACTGAAATAATAAGAAATTAGCGTTATCCACCATTAATCGCTGTTCAGTCAAACGCCAAAAGTGCCACCGTAATAGCTCATCATCACAGACAGCCTGGTTTTGGCGGCTCTGTCGTAGTTAGGCGTGGACACTGGCCAATACACCTAATGGTCCTAAACATCAAACGCAGAGCAAATGTATGCCGTTGATCGCACATGACCCTTAAAGTAAACAAAAGTTAACGGAAAAGAGTATGGAAGCTAGCGAATTAATTAGTCACAAAGAGTACACAGTAGTTAGGTGTTTTTTAACGATCTTCTTGTTAGGAAACGTCAAAACAGTATAACCTTTGTAGAAGAAAAGAGCTAGTGCTAAAAGGTCATCCAAAATGTTTTTCAGAGCAATTATGTACTTTTACTCTGCCTGTTGCTGTAAAAGCACAGATATAAGTTTAGATACCTCATGGAACCTTGGTATTAGCAAGTACCACTTAATTCCCTTTTTAGCCTCACGCAGATTCGGTAGAAAAAATAAATTCAGTGAAATAAGCTTTCAGTAATTACATAAATTCAATATCTTTTAAAAAAGTGCTTTTCTTCGTTGGTTGCTTAACCGTACGCGAAGTTTGATACTGCGGTTGAACCTGTGTGAGAGGAATTCCAGTGGCCGAAAAAATCAAATGGCGTTCTGAATATTTTCAAACAAGAACTTTGTAGAACAACAGAAAGAGTAGATATGCCGGATACAACTGTCTTACCGTATACTGCAGGCTCTCTAATCAAACTGATGATTTTTAAACTGAATTTGTGGTTTACAATCAGAGACCTTGTTTTGGAATATTCTTTCTTCCTTGTCAACGAAAACAAATACAATAGATAAGAAACAAAAGTTGACTAAAAGCATTAAATCATGAAACCAAAACTCTAAAACCTCAGCACTGAGGCCCAATTTCAGGGTCGTTCACTCACAGAGGTCAATACAAATTGACCAATCAGTTTGGAGTAAAACGACTCAGGCTGCTCTGTGGTTGTGCGTCAAAAGGAATTATAAATCGCAAGTGAAAATTTCGCCAAAACGACTTTAATCGGGAGTTAACATACTAAGAGAGGATTTGCTAATATTCCACGAAACCCATTTGCGGAATATCAGTCCTCGAATCCTAATAAAAAGGGAAATAAACATCCGTTTTTACGTAGTAACTCATGCTGTTATTATAAAATATTTAGTTACGTTTGCGAGCAATACGTGACAAATGATGAAAAGAAACCTATGTTTACAACCGCTCGCGGAATTTGACAAAAATAGTTGCGAACAAGTCTTCCATGATTTTCTAAGCGGTTCAATATACATAACAGTTTGACAACTACGTTTTCTCAGAACACGTGCGATATTGTATAAGTTTTAATAGATCTTGAGAGTAACTACCTCCAACACTTAGTTGCCAGGTAATGCGTGAAAGCATCCTCAAAAGATGAAAAAGGGTTGAGCTTGCACAACTATGAACCTCATCGAACATTAAAGAAGATCAACTACTTCACGAACTGTTAACCGAAATTCTAAACTGTCTTTTCGATTATAAAATGTGACTTCATTAGGGTTGCCGTGTTACTTATCATGCAGTATAATCCCAACAGATTTGGGTAATAGCAAGATGCCAGCTTTTAAAGGGTCTTTTTATTGGTCGGATGCCAAAAAACAACCTCTGTAAATGATAACACGTTGATTATCCAAATGATCATTTCTGCGCACAATTATTGTTGCAAAACGTTAAAGGTGATTTCGGTTAATACAGAATAGTAACAAAGAAGCAAAGCGGTACTTCTTCTGAGAACTCAGGATGCAACTTTGTTTAATCACTTTAAAAGATGTTATTTACACTAAATTATATGTAAAATAGGCTTTTTTAATTACTTCTTACTTCAGAGTGTATATTTTATGATATTTTGTCCTTCATACCTCGATGCATACTAAATAAAACGCGTAGCCGCAAACGTCAGAAGCAAATTTGGAGTGGATATTTAACGATAGTATTCAGGGATGGTTAATAATTTTGGTGTTGAAATGGCAAAAGCTACATTTTCACCCCAACTGATATACAACCCTGTTCGCTAACTACGTAATAATGTTACGAACACCTACTCTGGCGTAAAAATTTGCTAACTTTCTCTGTTACTAAAATGCTATTCAACAGCATTAATTTCATGAAATCGATGTGGAACGCTTACCACCTATTTACTTGCGTATCATAACAGCTCCGTATTTTTAGTTAGAATCAGCAACGCAGCGCTCATATTTATTTTTTATCATTGCAACGATTCCCTTTTTGAAATAGATATGCACTTCTTGATAATTCATTAGTGGTTTCGAATGATTATCTTCATAATTCACTTAAAAAAGCCTTCGCTTAGAGCTAGAGCAAGAAGCAAAGTTCATCCAATATAAACACTCAAGTATATTTAAGCAAGAAATACGTAAACAAACGATTAATCATTATCAATTATTTCACAACCACTAAAAAGTAATACATGTCAGTTTAGTGAAATTTGGTTTGCCACCATGCAGCCATCTACACAGCTCGTGTTCAGAGACGACCTACTCAACAACTGCATACTTCTTACCAATTATTTTTCATCATTTTAATAATTCAAATGGAATTTCTGCACGTTGTGAGTGTGCATGTCCCACCTGCCATGTTATGTCATCCGTCTCATTAAGAAGATATATCCTCGTACTTAAAAGCATTTTAAATTCACATGAAATTGTCTGCGTGCGTTCAAGTCGGTGTTAGCGGATTCAGTCGTTTTGTCTGTCGGCATCGATTTGCAGCTTCTATGTAATAAAAACATTTTTTGTTAAAACTGAATGAAATCAATCCTTCAATTGCGATATTTAATGAAACTTGAATTGCCTAGACAATATTTGCAAATAAGGATATTTGAAAGGATCTTTTGCCACAACTTGGGTAAATTCTTAGTTTCGGGAAACTTTATTTCCAATCTCCGAGAGGATTTTAGAAATTCTCACTAGCACATCAGCTTACTTTCATAGTCGAAACAAGGTGCAATTATTTTCGATGGCAGTTGGCTTGCAAACATAATTCAGCTAAAGTTTTGGTACAGTAGATTTATAATTAATAGGCATTGCCTTTACAATGTTTGACTGAATATTTCGGTGCGTATTTCACGAGGTTCAGTGATACTCGATCGCACTTAACTTCTTTTTGAACATACTCTTAGGCGACTATAATACTCATCTAGGCGTTTTCCAAAACTTTTATTAGTGCTATACTCAAAAACATATTAAAGGTTTCAATAAGAGACTTCATCCAATCAACTAATATAACTATTCTCTGGCATGGTCTACGATGTTTCCATTATGGCCATTTCCGTCAGATTAGTTAAAAAATATTTTACAGTAAGCAAGTTAACTATTTACACAATCTGATATGCTACTGCAGATCATTTGACATATAAACCGTAAACATTTAGTCAAAATACCGATAAATGTGGAAGCATTACAAAATTACACAATATCATTATTCACGAAAAATGAATGCGCATGGTGAAACACGGTAATAGGAAATCACTGGTAGTAAAAATTGAGCAAACGCTTAATTTCAGGAAGTAGACGTAGACCCGTACCTTAAGTATAAAATGAACGTTAAATTTAAACCAAAATGTGACCTTAAAACCAAAACTATACCTCAAATCTAATTTTAATTCTAGTCATCCTCAACCCTAACCTTAAACCTTACCTAAAGATAATGCTAACCCTAACCCTTATTTCAATCGTAATATTCGTGGAGTTCGGCACACGTTCACCTGTGCTGGGGGGAAGTTCTCGCTCCGTATTCTAGCAGGTGCGCTTTTGTCTGCTTAAGCCTATCAGTACACAGCTATTTTTCACGTTTATCATTGCCAGTACGGTCCTAGGCCCAGATTTCAAAGACATCCTTAGTCGACGGCAATTTTTTGGCCTTTAAAAATAAACTTCTGTAGAAAAGGCTGCATAAAGATGGCCTACCTAACTGACTTTACGCTTATAGCAACACTATTTTGTACATAAACTATCGCGTTAACTTTACGATTGTACGTGAAAGACATGATACGATTTGAAAAGGCAAAAAAAAATTGGCATTTAAATAATATCCTATTAGTTCTTTAAAAATTCTGATGTTACGACTGAAACATTAAACCGGCAAACACATGTTTTCAGTCACTCATCGTCAGGCCGGTATAATGACATGGAGCATAAACTCATGGGTTACGTACACTGCTTATATTGTTCTCAAGAGGGGAGTGATGTTTTTAGTCATAGGCTTTGTTTCCACGCCACCTGACTCGGCGTGTTTAGGCCGTTGGAGCGTAGAATTGAGGGGGGTGAGAGAAGTTCTGGGTATGCTGTGAGCGCCAAGCACGCCGAGTGCGTGTGACTGGTATCAGGGGGTTTGAGCGGCATGCGATTATCACCTGAAGTAGGCCAGGAAAACAGATCGCCTGTGTCAGCATCTTCTGAAAACAGAGCGTTGGGTTCGCCAGCCGAATCGCCACTGCCACAGTTGTTGTTTGCACCCGTTTGCGTAGGCCTTTGGGGTAGTGTGCGGGGACCCGGTAGATGATCTGAAAAACTTCTTTAGCATTCACTCGGTGGCTCGTATTGATCAGATGTGCAAGATTTTAACTTGAAACTGATGGAGTTTCCTCTTTACCTAGCCAGACAGTTATATGTTCATGTACCCTTTTCCCCAACTTTTTCGTTGTTCAGCCAATATATCCCGCTCCACAGGAACAAGTGAAGGAATAGATACACATCGATGTGGCCTGCAACGGCAGTCGGTCTTAACCTCTCAACCGTAAAAGAGGAGAGTTCTCGAAGAATACGTGCAAGTCTGCCGCCGTGAAGGCACTCTTGATCGCCGTCCTTAGACATTGTCTTACTAATTCACTTGCTGCGTCTCCTAGAAAAGGCAGTCTAATTTATAATCCTTTTTTATGCAGTGCCAATGGCAGGTCTTATGTCACGCTTCCTTATGTTGCAGAGGATGAATCTCTCTGGATAACCGCTTTCACAGAGTGTGTTCTGCAGCTGCCGGAGCTCCGTTTCAGAAGTTTCAGGAGAGCAGATGCATCACACTCTGGTCGCCAATCCCAAAACTAGAATTTTTTTAGATAAATGGAACAAAACTTTGAAAATTGATGTATTGTCCCGTCTAGGTTTTCTTTCGGAATATCTGGCGTCGGATAGAACCATCCTCTTGTCTATGTATAAGGACATTGACGAATTCTATCTGGTTGTTCACCTCAGTTTCGGCAGCAAAGTTGAGTAAAGGGTGTGCCTTGTTACATTTGTAAACTAAACCTTCGATATGGATGGCACGATTTGTCAGACAAAAGACATCGCCCGCATAAATCAAGGTTATTGATTGTAATCGTGAGACTTCTTTTCTAGACCTTGCCCATGAATAAGTTTGCGAGAAATGGTCCAAGCGGTGAACCCATCACCACGCCATCTATTTGCCAGTGAAGCTGGCCATTGCAGATAAACTTGACATTTGTGTGCAGTTCATCAGTAGATCCTTTAAGATCTCCATTGTCATACCTATTTGGTAGTTCATTTCCAGTATAAAAACGCATAAATAGTCTATAGTTTCTACTACGAGTAAGTTGGTAAACAAAGAGGAGACATCCAATGACAGCATCTTCCATTCACAAATGTTAGTATACTAGAGATATACGACAACATCACAAGTTTTTCCCAAACTTCGCGGGTACAGACTACCTTGAAGTGGGTTTAGATTTTCAACCAGACATTTCACAATGGCGGGATAGGCTGAACTTCTCATATCCAAGATTTGATGAAGGCGTAGCCCTTTTTTTATATTTTTGGAGGGTCGTATATTCTGGGTATCGTAGTGTCTACGAGTCTTAGTCCCTTAAACACTGTGTCAGACAGAAGCTCTTCTTTGTGGAGACCTTTGAGCACTTTTGTCAGGTTGCCTTTGATGACCTCAATCCAGACCCTGTCATACTCGTATTTCGAGAATTTTGTAGGATATGATAATATGTCTTCTATCTTTTCCACTTAATCCTTTCTATCCATCAGTACTATTCAGGAGCCCTTTTCCAGTCTCTTCGAAGCTTCCTGAGACTATCGAGATGGACCCTTGTTAGGGGACATTTGTGCCTTAGAGCCTTTCTTAAATACGATTGACAACAGTTTACCAGAGTTGATTTAACAGCATAAATTTCTCTATGATCAAAGTGTTTTAAATTATTAGTCTCACATATTAAAAACGATCACCGAGTTTTCTTTATTTGTTATTTCATTTTCTTCTGTTTACTGTCCACTTTCAACGTTAAACTTTATATTTGACGCTCTATATGGCCTTTTGAACATTCAACTAACACACGTTTTTAAAAAATTTGTCAAAAATATTCACTTAAATTATGTTGCGGTTGTTACTTAAATATCGACTTATAGAAATAATTAATACCATTATAATAATTTAATTTTATGCATAGGAGAGTTCAAAACTCTCATTGCAATCGAACACTGATTAAAACAATAGACAATCTAGCATTCTTGCTTCATTTTCGCACCCATATACGCACTTTGATCTAAAATTATCAAAGAGGTATGCGTAGACCTGTACAGTCTCCACTCCACTTTTTGATAAAATTTGATCAAATTACTTGTTTTATCTCTGTTCTCATTACGGTAACTTATTATTGATCGTGATGTCTGCCTATATTCTTCAAGCAATTGTGGATGGACACTCACCGATCGATTACGCGAGTCACACGTCCTGTTCTACCTTCGGGCTCACGCTCAAGCCGCGCCAGCAAATTCACAGCTGTTAGTTTTGAAGGCAGACGAACTTTTACAACAAAGAAAATGGAGACTGATATTACCACTTCCGACCCATTAGCCCGTCAATAACCAGTCGTACTCAACTGCGGGTGGTGCACCACCTGGGGCTCAAACCCGCGACCTGTTGATAACAATTCCGCGTTCTAACAACTAAGCCACGAGCTTGTTGTTTTGCCGGTTTAGATCGGGCATTTTTGACATTCGTTGAGGAACTTTTTACCGACCACTTACGGGACTCAAACGTCCTGTTCTGCCTTTCGACTCACCATCGAGCCCCACCAGCAGCCGCACAGGGCTAAGAGTATAGCCAGATGAACGGTGCCTACAAATATAAGGGAGACTCGAATGGCAATTGCTTGTTTATCAGCCATCATCAGCCAGCCATACCCAATCACAAGTGGACCTTGAATGTTGGCGGAAATAGCAGATAAAGCAATCTGCACGATTAAAACTCCAGTTTTGAAAATTACCGAGTACATTGAAGTAGGATCCAGAAACCCGCAGTTTTTAAATGGTTACTTTAAACGTTCAATAAGAGCCCCGGAACCAATTGTGGTTACGATAATCTGCAAGATATCAGCCTGATTATGTAAAATGTGAATAATTAGACAACGATGCCTGTTTTATATCACTCGCGTATGGTTGCAGTGAGAAAAACATTTTGCCTGATATGATAAACATTGAGTTGGTTTAGTACCGCTAATTTTAACTTGCACAACATAGACATTTATATGTTTTATTTGTGACGAACTAGCTGCGTTTGTTGGCCTATCATAAGTGCTAGTTAAGGGATAATTATTTATAACGAGTTGGCCAAAGTAATCCAAGCTCACCTGTACCCTATTCTTATGGCCCGCAACTTTGATGTTTGCTCAGTCAATCTAAATAAAACCGTATATTCCTCCCTTGAGTATCCATTTCTCGAGCATCATTGTTGTGATATTGTCAGTTTGATAGGAAATTGTATATATTCCAGTGTCGTATGATATCTTAAAGATTTTCGCAATCAGCTGAAATAACTGAGCACATAGCGAGGCACTAAAGACCATAGGCGGTGCGTTTACATCCGACCTGGGATAGTTCACGCAAAATATGTGATTGTCTCAAGGATGTTTTGGGAAAGGACGCAGAAAGATAGGCCACCCATATTCAGTGCCCCTGTCATTAATTTGCACAATGATCAGAGCTAGCGTTAAAGTTAAGTTTGAGGTTTCGTTTACAGTGAAGTTGAAGATTGGGGTTAAGGCACGTAATTTAACCTTTTTCTGAACCTTAACGCAAAACCACATGTTTTTACCCCGGGGTTCATCACCATTCTATACCACTTCTTTGATGTCTCTCCCTTTTCTCGTATATAAAGATCTGTGGATATTTTTGCAGTTAATTTTTTTACTAAAGCAGGCAGTTTACTTTAACGTATATTCACAAGGTTTGAAACTACAGTTCATTTTTGGTAGGGAGTTATCATTATGGTAAGAATAATGGCGCCAAAGAGAAGTTCCTTAAAAATTCACGGACACGACCATCGTCCATATCTATCAGCGGAAAGGGGACTGGCAAGTCAGTAATATGCAGAGAGGCATCGCACTGATGATCACTTCCAGAAAGATCTTCGCTTGCATTCTTCTTACTCGTATAAAAAGCCATCTCGTATGGTGATTCCCCCTGGAGAGTCAATGTGGTTTCCGCTGACACCACGGAACGATCACAATGATCTTCTCCACTTGCCAGCTACAAGAGTATTGCCCGCAGATGCGGACCCATATGTACAATAACCTTATGGACATAATGAAATCCTTCAACACAATGAATCACAATGGACTGTGGAAATTCCTGCAGAAATTGGGCTGTGGTTAGCGTTTCACTCCCATTTTTGCGTCAGCTCCATGAAGGGCTGATGGCGGGCGTCACTTTAAAAGGGCATTCACAGTGACCAACGGAGAGTAACAGGGCTCTATACTCGCTAGCACCCTCTTTAGTCTCATGGTCTCCGCCATTCTAGTGTGATCAATGCCCTATGGTATGTATCGCCTACAGGACTGACATGCATCTTTTTAATGGCTGGCGCCTGCAGGCAGTAACACGTCTAGCTACGACTACTGTTTACACCTGTTCTTCGTCAACCACGACGCATTCAACAGCAAGACAGAAGAGGACACGCAAAGAAGCATGTAGCTCCTCGAAGTTGATTGCGCCAAGCTTCAACTAACAATCAACCCGAACAAAACGGTGGTCATGCACCGACCGCCAACAAAAATGATTAAAATAAATCTCAGTTCAATGTCAACGACACCCAACTAAAAAACGTGAACTTCACAATTCTCAAAAGCACACCAACACGCAACGCGAAAATCGACGACGAAGTTGCGCATCTGATCTCCAAAGCCAACCAGGCCTTCGGTCGGCTGTGCCACTTCGTATTGAATCACCATGGCCTTCAACTGAACACGAAATTGAAAATGTAAAAGGCCGCCGTTTTAATGTCACTCCTTTTTGGAGCGGAGATGGGAACCGTCTACTCCAACCGAGCCAAGAAGTTGACTCCATTCCATCTCACTTACCTCCATAGAGTACGGGATTGCTCGAACAGACTAGAATCCTCAGCATCCGGACCATACTGAGGTAAATGCAAATGCGATGAATTGGCCATCTGGGGAAAATGAATGAGAATCGACTGCCCAAACAACTCTGCTACAAAGATATCATGACGGGCTGGCAGGAGGTGAGGACAAAAGTGACGATTAAAGGGCAAATCAAAGCGGAGTTCTAAAGGACCTAGCCCAGAAGTGACTGGCCGGGAGAAAATCAGTGAAGGCTAGCGCAGCAATATACGAAGTAAACCAGATCACCGTTGTCATAGCCAAAAGAGCGACCTGCAAATTCCAAGCCCCTCCAATCCAAAACACCAAATCCCAACACATTCCAATATACTCACGCTGCCAACGAAAATTTCAAACGCGAACGGTCTCATCGGACATCCCCGTACGCAAGGCAACACCAAACGGGAAATCTCAACCGCCTCGTCTACCAACGCCTCTATTTTTGCTCACCTTTATCCCCCACGGCATCCACGAAGACGAGACCTGCCCCTCACCATCTGTGATATCACTCGTGATACCTCGCATCCATTGAGCACCGACACCACAACCCTCCGCGTCACTCAGGGTGACGGCCACTACCACCAACAACTCAACTTTTCCACTAAAATCACCGTTGGAGACCCGCAAACGCTTACCCACACCACCACGCCGATCACCACAAGTAATTCGGTCGCAATCGAAACCTGCACTCATTAAGATTGCACATTCATCGCACGCATTCGCCTTGTCGACCACTTACGAATACATCGTACTGTGACCGGTGCACTAGTGGCCATTTCACCGATCTACATTTTTTCACCACCCCCACCATCACTGTCCACGCAGGTTCACTCACATGTACATCCATGAAATTGTGCAAGAGAACACTCCCAGTGAGGCAGCCGCCCACAGCTCTCCTTGGAACCACCTACATCCCATATGACCACGCTCAAAAATCGCACGAGGCTAACACGCATTATCTATCGATCACCTAATTGGAAGTTATGATCCTCGACTGCTTCTCCATGTGGCCCCTCTGTTGCATGTGTGATCCGAGTTTGCGACTACCACGCTGCGTTAAACGCTGTGAACTCAGATCTCCCAGTCAGCCGACTATGTGTTTGTGTGGAGTTGTCGACTGGTGGTTTAAGATTTAGGCTGCAGCTGCTCCTTTCTTACGTGGCTTCTATGGTGTTCTCAGAGTATGAGATCCCTGTCGCTCATTCTCTGTTGTGCATCTGTTTGTTTCTTGTATTTGGGGCCAAGTCGTGTACGTAGTACGCGCAGACGAGGTCATTATATACGCCTGCAGCTGTGTTCATTTCCCGCAGAAGTCAATGGACCGGTTCGGAGAGTGGCTGGGGCCTGCGAATGGGCAGATTCGACAGCTCATTGCATTTTCCACGCTATAAGCGAACCGAATCGCTTAGAAATTTCCCGGCATTCTAAAAGTTATGGGTTGGATGGTTGCTAACTGGCCGGATGAAACGGACTGCAAGGTCAGCACAGTGTACGTTTGTGTTGAGTGGCCGACTGGGGGACAAAAGTCAGACTGCAACGGCTCCTTCTTAAAGTAACCTTGATAGCACTCCCACTCCATGTGATCCAGGCAAGTGTAGTGGCCCGCGCTTAAAGGACAGTTCCAACCGCGCCAGTCAGCTGCGCCCTCTCCCGCCTCCGGTCTTCTTAAATTTTTGTCACCGACCCATGTGTGGGATTGAGTAGAAGTAGGAGGCGATCGTTGGGACAAGGACTTTATTCATCTGAAGTTTCGGATTCCATCTCTAAACCATCTCCAATGACAGCATCAAATAGGGGTAATTCATACGCTGGGCGTAGCTCTATTTATAGGATCCAGTCACTATGCTGCTGCCTACCCTAGGGGAGCCATTTATAAATGCGGTTTCGTCCTCTGTACGAATTAACCTATTTGATGCTATTTTTTTGAAGATGGATTCGAGTCAGAATCCGGAAACGATCAGGCTAAATAAGGTTCTGGTCCCAGATATCGAGTCTGCTTCTTCTCAGTATATTCCTGGAGTCTCACATTTTGCCTGTATTAAAAGAGTATGCTAGGTGCAGGGTTGGTCTACTCTTAATATAATCCAATTGACGCACATCTCACCGTCCTATGCCACCTTGCTATCGAGCACATCGGTGGACTACGTCGAAAACCGACGGGCAATCTATCGGCTTATATGCGTTGGATCGTGCCTCGGGCGATTGGCTGGCGTCTGAAACAACTAAACTTCAAATCCAATCTCCATCGAGACGGATGCAGACGGTTATTTCGAGAGAATGCACTCATGCTTTAATGTCCATCACCAAGGACCCTAATACGTAAACAGCATTTCTTCAGGCTTACAATACCGTGGATATGAAAAGCGCTATGTATGGGAATATGAGGATATGGGTGAAAGTACTGCAAAATAAATGGAGAAAAGAAAAGAAAGAAGAAGAAGAGAAGAAGAAGAAGGAATAATTGACGGACAGAAGTCGTCCTGCTGATGACAAGAATCTATTCACCTCGGTTGTTACAGTTTTAAACGGATTGCCCGTGTGATCTCGGGTTTTGCCTCTACACTAGAAAGGCAGTGTTCAATTATGCTCGATTTGAATTATAATGATTGATATTTGCACAACACAGATTTCTTTCAGCGCCGCTTCCCTTACCTATTGGTTACCAGCATCAAGAACTCACAAAGCTGAGTGTAGGTGGTGGTATGGGTAGTTATTCATTATCTCTCTTTGTGTGGAACCTTGGCGTGTTGTGCGGGTTTCGTGTGTTGGATGTGGCACGCACAGACGAGCTGTTTCTGGGACCTGGCATTGACCTATCTGAAGCTCAAAGTAAGTTCTTTTGATTGGTTCGGGTGGTGAATGGAGTGCGCTTGAAATTGCAGAAATCTTGAGGTCATCTATTAACGCATGTTCTTCACTGTAAACAGTATAATGCAATTGAGACTATCACGGGGGAGCCGGAGGTCACATTCTGGAAGGTTGCCTAGGGAAAAATTAACTCAGACCGTGCAATCCGCTCAGTGCATGTATGTGTTGAATGGCCGACTGGTGGACTGACAGTCAGGTTGGAAAGGCTCCTTCTTAATGCTGGCTAATAAAGGCACTCCTACTCAGCAGAATTCGAGCCGCTCCCCTTTCTTGTTGTGTGGAGACCTTTAGTTCATTGTTTTAAGGTTAAGTGGTACGGTGGAACGCCTAGGTTTGGGATTCAAAGCCGTGGCAGCCATTCACGCCTACTCTCGCCTTCGGTCTTCTTTGACTTTTATGACACCGGGAGTAGGTGTTAGGAGGAGAGAATAGGGTAGATGTAGCTCATGTCTTCTTCAACTACTTCACACGAACGTCGCAGCTCCTGCGCCCAGCCTGCTCTTGAGCACACGGTGGACATCATCGAAACTGAGGTCGAACTCTGAACCTCTCAGTTTTTATGGAAGCGCGATTTTAGTTTTGATCATTTTTCGTTCAGTGGCCGTTTAACTATTTTCTCGAAGGATTCTTCCAAATGCCTTGGGTTTTATCGTCCTCTGATGTTTTATGAGTGAAATTCACTTCGATTATTAAAAACGGATTCTCCAATTAAGAATGGCAACTACATGACTAATATTTGTTCGTGATATTCCAGTGTGGGTAGGACAACCATATGTTACTTAGTTATTGAATTCGCTTGATTTATTTGATTTCAACGGTATTGATGAGAAAGGTTCACAAATTATACTTTAAGATAGGCCATGGCATCAGCTGATCTGGGTATTAAGTTAGATAGTTGAGAATTCAGGTCAAGGAAGAAGGTCTCAAATGTATCTGGTTTGATTCTTCTGGTTGGCACACAAACATAGTTTTAAATTATATATATATATATATCACGCGGAACCCCAAATTTGGGTTGTCAAAGTGGCTCTACCACCAACAGTGTTTCCGTACTAAGGATTCAGAGTGGATAGCAAACTCTGTTGAAGAGTTTTGTCCCGCATTTAACACCTGGAAGTGGAGGCAGACCAGGTGATGGTGTCGTTTGACGTGATCTAGTTGTTCACCTCTACTTCGCTCGATCTGGCTATCGACAAAATTGACGGTCTTATCCGAGAAAAATTAAATTAAATCGACCAACAGCTCAAACCAATGCACATCATCGAGCTCCTGGGATTGTGCCTAAAAACTTTCTGAAATTTCAACGGTGAGGTTTAAGAACAAAAGCAGGGCACACCAATGGACTCACCTCTATCCGGGCTGATTGCTGAAGCCATCTTGCAGAGACTCAAGCGGCTGGTCTTCAGCTCTTCCTTTCCCCCCTTCCCCCGAAATTCAAGGCCAGATACGTTGATGAAACTTTCGTTAGCATCAAACGGAGTGAAGTGCAGGCTTTCAATACACTTTTGAACTCCATATTTGCAGACATCCATTTTACTATGGGAGAAGAGGGCAGACGGGAAAATAAGGGCAACGGTCTACCGGAAGGAAACCAACACCATGCGTATCCTCCAATTCAGAAGCAAACACTCAGTTGGTCAAAAAAGTAGTTGTTTCCGAACCCTCTTCCAACACGTCCAAACACATTGCAGCGACGACAGAGGGAAGAATGAGGAGATTAAGTACTTGCATGTCCTATTTGAAGCCAACGGTTATCTAAAGCCCTTTATATGCAAGTGCCTCAGGAGGCCCAAACTTGAGCGATCGAAAGGAGAAGACCCGAAGTTCTGGCTCACAATCCTTTATGTAAAAACGGTATCAGAGGCGATGGCAAGAATTCTGAAACCTTTCGTGATCGGTGTGGCTCATAATCCTGAATCAAAAATCAGACATCCCATCATGAGGTCCAAAGAACCGCTACCACGGACAGAAACATCAACAGTGGTCTATAGCATACCATGTTAAAACTGTGATGGAAGGTATGTTGGTGAAACGGGCAAACGTTTTGGCACAAGATTGCGTGAACAACAGCTTTTAATCAATCGCTAGGATAAGCTGCCTATGGTCTATGTCCACATACAACAGAAGAACCACAGTTTCGCCTTTCAGCAAGTGAGGATTATCGGTTTAGCCAACGATAAGATAGCCAGACTGCTGCTAGAAAGTTGGTCATCCATGGGCACACTTAACAGAGATATAGACTTGCATCCCGCCTACCAGGCGATACGTACAAGGCTCGAGTCAGTTTGGGAAGGGACAATGGGACAGTTGAGTAAAATCACGCGTGGTCGACAACTGACTTCATAGAAAAAGAAGAGAGGAGCCGGTTGGCCGGCCGCCACGTGACCAGCGTGGAACACCACCTCACCACCAAGCCCGCGAGGCTGAAATCAACTCACGCGAGCATCAACGACTGATCAGTCCGCTGGCTGATGAGGGGCAGGCTACTACGCACGTTGACTTGCCAACGAATACGATGGCAGCAGAAGAAATAAATGTCACGGTACAGGAAATGTCAAGCCTTATCAGCAGTGAACAGGTAGGTCAAAGTTTGCACACCAAGCACGGATATAATAACGGGCAGGCGTCAAGGTTGAAACAGTCAAAACCAGCAGGAAGGTCAACCACAGAAATCGGATGATAGAAACGAGGGTTTTTCCGAAAGGTCGGTCTAATTACATTCCTGTCCATGAAATCGTCCCGTCTTCTTCGTCTTCTTCGGGGGATACTGAGCTTGACAATTTATCTGCAGCTGAAATCTTCGGTCATGTTATTGTACATATATCCTTAGCCCTCTTGTTGCTGCTGGCAGGGCTCAAGAGTGAGCCTTAAGGGACAACGGGACAAGTGAGTCCCGTAACCGATCGGTGAGCGCCTACTTACCATAGCTAATATTCCCGATCAAAACCGACAAGACAACCAGCTCTTGGTGCAGTGGGTAGAGCGTTAGACTTTTGCCCAACAGGTCGCGAGTTCGAGCCTCGGACACCGCAGCACCTGAGGTTGGGTATGACTGGTTGATGGTGGCTAATAAGCCAGAAATGTCCATTGCAGTCCCCTTGTCTTTTTCGGTCATGTTATTATGCCTGTATCTTTATTTGCCTTCAGGCTGCTGGCGGGGCTCGTATCCCGTATTCCCAAGGCACATCGGGAAGGTAGCCAACTGACGTGATTACTCAGACCGCGTTCTCAGCCCAATGTGTGTTTTGTGTGGAGTGGCTGACTGGCGGACTGAGAGCCAGGCTGCAATGGCTCCTTCTTAATGTGGCCTTTATGGCACTCCCACTCCGTGGGATCCAAGCCAGGTGTGGTCGTACGCCCAGGGGCCCCAGCCGGGCCAGCCACCTACGCCCACTCCCGTCTCCGGTCTTCTTGACTCTGCTTTGACAACGGACATAGGTGGGGGAGGAGGAGAGAGGGAGGTCGATGCAGCGCATGTCTACTATCACTTTAAACTCAATCACGCGCAAGTCACCGTTCCTGCACCACCCTTCCGTGGAGCATACGGTGGACCTCATCGAAATCGACGGTCAAAATATTGTGTATATGGAAACAGTACTCGAGACCAGAATTACTACGTATTTACCATACAAGTTACATGCTACTAATGAAATCGCTGCTACTAAACAACCAGCGTACCAATTATGAGTACCTGTGAGGAAAGCTGTAGTGATAAGCTTTGGCAGGTATATGTTTTTGTGACATCTGCAATGCCTGTAGAATCCACAAACTTCGTCTTTGGTTGTTATTGATGATAGAGACGATTTGAAATATCAAGCTCCTCAAATTATGATTCTTGTAAGCATATTGCTCTACGATCTGATACTACCCGGGCTGCACTGGTTGGCCTAGAGAGCTGTCAACTGATATAGCCGTTTTTATGAATAAGCAGCCCTCTTACCAGTTAAAAATGTCTGGGACCTGCTTAGGGCACCTTCTAAAACAAGAATATTATGTTGCATTGTGAAATGGTTGCGTTGTGGTATGTCTGACTGAATCCTTAACTATTTCTCTAACTGCGTGCAGAGAAAACGTTTTGCTCCACAACAGGCATCCGGCTCTCTCACATTGTCTGTTGGCAGGATTGTTCAATAGCCCACCAGTTAACGAAAGAGTGAAGAGGGAGTGCATTCGAAATTCTCGTGCGTGTCAGTAGACAGATCGTACCATCAGATAACCATGGTCGGCAAAGACGAGGGAAAATAGAATGGCACCCAGTCATGCCCAACCCCACGTTGTACACCACCCGAGGCTCAAATTCGCGACCTGTTGATCAGAAGTATAACGTGGTAAATTTTAAACAACGGGCCCGTTGTCTTGCTGGCTTAAATCGGTAATAATGAAATTCATTGACGAATGCTCACTGATTGCTGTTTTTTAACGAAAGAGGACACTATGGGAGGGCAATAAAATGCGGGAGGAAGAATTCCCTGTTGTAAGAAATCTTAGTGTTTTGTCCAGGGGGACACTTCGTGTTTGGGGAACGCACAGATGAACTTTTATTTAAGAAGAAGTAGATGCGATCGTTGAGACAAGAGCTTTATTTGCCTGACTTTTCGAATTCCAACTCGAACCCATCGTCAGAGACAATATCAGATACGGGAAATTCGTACACAGGGAGTTGTAGTATTTATAGGATGCCATCGCTATGCTACTGCACGTCTACGGCAATTAGCATTTCCCGCTTCAACAATGACGGCTGTGCGGGTTGTTATCTGCTGAAATTTCGTCACCCGTATTGGAGGGTGGCATGATGATTGCTCGGCACTGGCGCTGGAAAATGTGTTCGCCTGAGTGCTCCCCGAGTGGCCGATTGCTCTGGCCACTGTTATTTGCTCTGTTAGTCACCTCCTAAAACTCGGATTCAGTTGGTTGAACGGCTTGGCCAATTGATTGATGCCTGGAGTGGGAAGAGGGAGTGAGTTTGAGTCATAGCACATTTGCCTCCGTATTGACAATTCAGAAGCAATTGAAACTATCATGGTACGATAAAAGCCGACACTTGGAAGGTTGTTAACTGATCATGCAACTCAGAGGTCGTCGCCAGTCCAGTTTGTGTTTGTATGGAGTAGAAGAGTGGTGGACAGACAGAAAGTCTGCGTTGACCCCTTCTTGACGAGACTTCGATGGAACTCTCAAATATGTGAGATGTGAGCCGCCCACCTCCCCTCCCCACCTTGTGTGAAATCCGGGTGTTTGCGTTTGAGGGTCAAGGTCATGTATTTAACATGCGCAGGTGATTAGGTATGTCAGCCACTGTGCCCATTCCTTGTGCCAGTCAAATGACTGGCTTGGACAGTCACAGGAGCATGGGAATGGGAATAGAGAGTGAAGTCGACAGTTCAGCGCAGTTCAATGCCCTTGAAGTAAACACAGTGCGCTATGAGTCGTGGCTTGCAAGGCTGCCAACTGATGGAACAAATCGCTCCTCTTCAAAGACAGAGGGTAAGGCTTTTATGACTCCTTATTAATGCAGCTTTTAGGGTAGTACCACGCATTCGGCATCTGAACCGCTCTCCTCCTTCTTGTTGCATGAAATCCCAGTTTTTATGCGCAGACAATGGGTGTGGTTGCAAGCTTCGGCGTGGATTCATCTGCGGCCGATCCCGTTTCTGCTTTTCTGGAATTTGTATCTACACCTCCTTTTACAGGAGAGTAGGAGAGAGTATGGTAAATGCTGCTGACTGTAAATTAATTCACGAGCAAGTCACCGTCCCTGAGTTCATCTTGCTGTGGGTGCACACAGTGGACATCATCAACCACGATAATCGAACTGTGAGAATGAATGAATGATTGATTAGGATATCCGAGCAAAGGTTGTGTGTTAAATGTTGGATTGAGTGTTTAAGCTAATGGAATACTTTTCAGCTACTATTAAAAGGTAGTTCAGCGTAACTGGGTAAAGAAATATTCGGCTGTATTTATCGCAAATATATCATCAGGTTCTTATACTGGTTCGTTCTTGCTGGATAGTAACTTTTTAAATCTGATAAAAGTTGCCAGTCGGAGTAACTTTCTTCATTTGCCGCAATATTTTCCATAAAGTTGTCTAATAAGACGATTCTTTTGAAGTGGGCCATTAAATTCCGAAGGAGCCAACGAAAGTACAACTAGACGACTTTACTAAAGCACCACTTTCGTAGTGATTTTGCCTATACAAACACCTTGGCAAATTTTTCAGTGAAGGTCTTCAGTCCAATAAACAATAACTTGGAAAACGTCTAAACGAGTGGTCCTTAATAGGTTCTATGTGCAGGCTCATTTACATATGCATTTTCATATCAGTCAGCTGTTTAAGCTTCAAGCCCATTACTAGCATTTACTCAGATACTTGGCGTCCATAGATTATACTTCTTCGTCTAGCAAGATCAATCTTACATTTACGTCCTTGCTGGAGAGGAATTCGAGGTCTCTTTGTGCACGCGATGTTGAGCGCGGGCTGATTTTAATAACCAATGAGCATTAATAACGTTAGCATACGTTATACATTGGCTGTTAGAAAAACCGAAAAACTTTACGTTTACTGGTTACCTAAGTCTAAATCGGATTGGCAATGCTGTTCGCGAGTTAGCTGGTTGAAACAACGTTACTATGCCCTCAGCAAATTCGTTCATGCAAGCACGCGGGAGCAACCGAGAACCAGGTTGAATGCAGGAAACCTTACAGAGGGATGAACGATTGTAATTTCAAGACTTTTTGGCATAAATGATTCACCACCACGAGGATTACATTTTACGGTGCGTCGTTCTCTCGGCCAGGGTGCATTCGGTCACTGCTATGAGGCTCAAGTCTGGTTCAAAAATCGCAGAAGGTAACAGTTCTCATGCATCACCACGATGACCATAATGCCTGCGCAAGTAACGGCTCTACTGAAACTTCCGCTGGACATGTTCAGAACCCAGCTCCGGATGCGGTTAACCCTAGACATTTGAAGCTTGTGTATAGCAAGGAAGACGTGAAGGGTAAACCTGGAGGCTACCCACTTATGGCTGCTAAGGTAAGACCGGCTAGACCGTGGATTGCCAAATATATATCTGTACAATAGGAAGACCAATGAGCAAAAACAAGTTGGCGTAGGTCATGAAAAATAGAGAGAGCAAAAACGTTCCAGTTTTGAAGACCGACGATATCTTTGCCTCAATTAGTACAACAATCAATGAAACAGAGTGTTGGAACTTTTGGACCAATAGGCCTTAAAACGAGAACCTTTCAGAATAAATTTAAATGCTAAAACATTTTTAAAATGCTGATGTCCTTTTTTAAATACGTTTGTATACTGGTAGGAATTGTGATCAATTTCAGTGCTTTGCAACGTCTTCGTGAAGTAGAAATGCAAATCCGATACCCAACCTTCCTCAAGCAGCAAATTACCCTTTAAAATGAGTGCTTATTTATTTTACTTTTTATAATCAATTTTAGTAACCTAATTGCAATACGTGGCAGGAAACTGAAAAACTTTCAACCTAAGCAATGTTTGATAATTTCTTTGTTGCGAGAAAGGAATTTTTTTTAGATTGACAGCTTCTAGGTTCAGACTGACAATTAAAACATTTTTTGTTAAAACTGAATGAAATCAATCCTTCAATTGCGATATTTAATGAAACTTGAATTGCCTAGACAATATATGCAAATAAGGATATTTTGAAAGGATCTTTTGCCACAACTTGGGTAAATTCTTAGTTTCGGGAAACTTTATTTCCAATCTCCGAGATGATTTTAGAAATTCTCACTAGCACATCAGCTTACTTTCATAGTCGAAACAAGGTGCAATTATTTTCGATGGCAGTTGGCTTGCAAACATAATTCAGCTAAAGTTTTGGTACAGTAGATTTATAATTAATAGGCATTGCCTTTACAATGTTTGACTGAATATTTCGGTGCGTATTTCACGAGATTCAGTGATACTCGATCGCACTTAACTTCTTTTTGAACATACTCTTAGGTGACTATAATACTCATCTAGGCGTTTTCCAAAACGTTTATTAGTGCTATACTCAAAAACATATTAAAAGGTTTCAATAAGAGACTTCATCCAATCAACTAATATAACTATTCTCTGGCATGGTCTACGATGTTTCCATTATGGCCATTTCCGTCAGATTAGTTAAAAAATATTTTACAGTAAGCAAGTTAACTATTTACACAATCTGATATACTACTGCAGATCATTTGACATATAAACCGTAAACATTTAGTCAAAATACCGATAAATGTGGAAGCATTACAAAATTACACAATATCATTATTCACGAAAAATGAATGCGCATGGTGAAACACGGTAATAGGAAATCACTGGTAGTAAAAATTGAGCGAACGCTAAATTTCAGGAAGTAGACGTAGACCCGTACCTTAAGTATAAAATGAACGTTAAATTTAAACCAAAATGTGACCTTAAAACCAAAACTATACCTCAAATCTAACTTTAATTCTAGTCATCCTCAACCCTAACATTAAACCTTACTTAAAGATAATGCTAAACCTAACCCTTATTTCAATCGTAATATTCGTGGAGTTCGGCACACGTTCACCTGTGCTGGGGGGAAGTTCTCGCTCAGTACACAGCTATTTTTCACGTTTATCATTGCCAGTACGGTCCTAGGCCCAGATTTCAAAGACATCCTTAGTCGACGGCAATTTTTTGGCCTTTAAAAATAAACTTCTGTAGAAAAGGCTGCATAAAGATGGCCTACCTAACTGACTTTACGCTTATAGCAACACTATTTTGTACATAAACTGTCGCGTTAACTTTACGATTGTACGTGAAAGACATGATACGATTTGAAAAGGCAAAAAAATTGGCATTTAAATAATATCCTATTAGTTCTTTAAAAATTCTGATGTTACGACTGAAACATTAAACCGGCAAACACATGTTTTCAGTCACTCATCGTCAGGCCGGTATAATGACATGGAGCATAAACTCATGGGTTACGTACACTGCTTATATTGTTCTCGAGAGGGAGTGATGTTTTTAGTCATAGGCTTTTGTTTCCACGCCACCTGACTCGGCGTGTTTAGGCCGTTGGAGCGTAGAATTGAGGGGGTGAGAGACGTTCTGGGTATGCTGTGAGCGCCAAGCACGCCGAGTGCGTGTGACTGGTATCAGGGGGTTTTGAGCGGCATGCGATTATCACCTGGAGTAGGCCAGGAAAACAGATCGCCTGTGTCAGCATCTTCTGAAAAACAGAGCGTTGGGTTCGCTCAGCCGAATCGCCACTGCCACAGTTGTTGTTTGCACCCGTTTGCGTAGGCCTTTGGGGTAGTGTGCGGGGACCCGGTAGATGATCTGAAAAACTTCTTTAGCATTCACTCGGTGGCTCGTATTGATCAGATGTGCAAGATTTTTAACTTGAAACTGATGGAGTTTCCTCTTTACCCTAGCCAGACAGTTATATGTTCATGTACCCTTTTCCCCAACTTTTTCGTTGTTCAGCCAATATATCCCGCTCCACAGGAACAAGTGAAGGAATAGATACACATCGGCATGTGGCCTGCAACGGCAGTCGGTCTTAACCTCTCAACCGTAAAAGAGGAGAGTTCTCGAAGAATACGTGCAAGTCTGCCGCCGTGAAGGCACGCTTGCTCGCCGTCCTTAGACATTGTCTTACTAATTCACTTGCTGCGTCTCCTAGAAAAAGGCAGTCTAATTTATAATCCTTTTTATGCAGTGCCAATGGCAGGTCTTATGTCACGCTTCCTTATGTTGCAGAGGATGAATCTCTCTGGATAACCGCTTTCACAGAGTGTGTTCTGCAGCTGCCGGAGCTCCGTTTCAGAAGTTTCAGGAGAGCAGATGCATCACACTCTGGTCGCCAATCCCAAAACTAGAATTTTTTTAGATAAATGGGAACAAAACTTTGAAAATTGATGTATTGTCCCGTCTAGGTTTTCTTTCGGAATATCTGGCGTCGGATAGAACCATCCTCTTGTCTATGTATAAGGACATTGACGAATTCTATCTGGTTGTTCACCTCAGTTTCGGCAGCAAAGTTGAGTAAGGGGTGTGCCTTGTTACATTGGTAAACTAAACCTTCGATATCAATGGCACGACTTGTCATACAAAAGACATCGCCTGCATAAATCAAGGTTATTGATTATAATCTTGAGACTTCTTTTCTAGACCTTGCCCATGAATAAGTTTGCGAGAAATGGTCCAAGCGGTGAACCCATCACCATGCCATCTATTTGCCAGTGAAGCTGGCCATTGCAGATAAACTTCACATTTGTGTGCAGTTCATCAGTAGATCCTTTAAGATCTCCATTGTCATACCTATCTGGTAGTTCATTTCCAGTATAAAAACGCATAAATTGTCTATAGTTTCTACTACGAGTAAGTTGGTAAACAAAGAGGAGACATCTAATGACAGCATCTTCCATTCACCAATGTTAGTATACTAGAGATATACGACAACATCAAAAGTTTCTCTCAAACTTCGCGGGTACAGACTACCTTGAAGTGGGTTTAGATTTTCAACCAGACATTTCGCAATGGCGGGATAGGCTGAACTTCTCATATCCAAGATTTGATGAAGGCGTAGCCCTTTTTTATATTTTTGGAGGGTCGTATATTCTGGGTATCGTAGTGTCTACGAGTCTTAGTCCCTTAAACACTGTGTCAGACAGAAGCTCTTCTTTGTGGAGACCTTTGAGCACTTTTGTCAGGTTGCCTTTGATGACCTCAATCCAGACCCTGTCATTCTCGTATTTCGAGAATTTTGTAGGATATGATAATATGTCTTCTATCTTTTCCACTTAATCCTTTCTATCCATCAGTACTATTCAGGAGCCCTTTTCCAGTCTCTTCGAAGCTTCCTGAGACTATCGAGATGGACCCTTGTTAGGGGACATTTGTGCCTTAGAGCCTTTCTTAAATACGATTGACAACAGTTTACCAGAGTTGATTTAACAGCATAAATTTCTCTATGATCAAAGTGTTTTAAATTATTAGTCTCACATATTAAAAAACGATCACCGAGTTTTCTCTATTTGTTATTTCATTTTCTTCTGTTTACTGTCCACTTTTCAACGTTAAACTTTTTATATTTGACGCTCTATATGGCCTTTTTGAACATTCAACTAACACACGTTTTTAAAAAAATTTGTCAAAAAAATATTCACTTAAATTATGTTGCGGTTGTTACTTAAATATCGACTTTATAAAAATAATTAATACCATTATAATAATTTAATTTTTATGCATAGGAGAGTTCAAAACTCTCATTGCAATCGAACACAGATTAAAAACAATAGACAATCTAGCATTCTTGCTTCATTTTCGCACCCATATACGCACTTTGATCTAAAATTATCAAAGAGGTATGCGTAGACCTGTACAGTCTCCACTCCACTTTTTGATAAAATTTGATCAAATTACTTGTTTTATCTCTGTTCTCATTACGGTAACTTATTATTGATCGTGATGTCGGCCTATATTCTTCAAGCAATTGTGGATGGACACTCACCGATCGATTACGCGAGTCACACGTCCTGTTCTACCTTCGGGCTCACTCTCAAGCCGCGCCAGCAAATTCACAGCTGTTAGTTTTGAAGGCAGACGAACTTTTACAACAAAGAAAATGGAGACTGATATTACCACTTCCGACCCATTAGCCCGTCAATAACCAGTCGTACTCAACTGCGGGTGGTGCACCACCTGGGGCTCAAACCCGCGACCTGTTGATAACAATTCCGCGTTCTAACAACTAAGCCACGAGCTTGTTGTTTTGCCGGTTTAGATCGGGCATTTTGACATTCGTTGAGGAACTTTTACCGACCACTTACGGGACTCAAACGTCCTGTTCTGCCTTTCGACTCACCATCGAGCCCCACCAGCAGCCGCACAGGGGCTAAGAGTATAGCCAGATGAACGGTGCCTACAAATATAAGGGAGACTCGAATGGCAATTGCTTGTTTATCAGCCATCATCAGCCAGCCATACCCAACCACAAGTGGACCTTGAATGTTGGCGGAAATAGCAGATAAAGCAATCTGCACGATTGAAACTCCAGTTTTGAAAATTACCGAGTACATTGAAGTAGGATCCAGAAACCCGCAGTTTTGAAATGGTTACTTTAAACGTTCAATAAGAGCCCTTGAACCAATTGTGGTTACGATAATCTGCAAGATATCAGCCTGATTATGTAAAATGTGAATAATTAGACAACGATGCCTGTTTTATATCACTCGCGTATGGTTGCAGTGAGAAAAACATTTTGCCTGATATGATAAACATTGAGTTGGTTTAGTACCGCTAATTTTAACTTGCACAACATAGAACTTTATATGTTTTATTTGTGACGAACTAGCTGCGTTTGTTGGCCTATCATAAGTGCTAGTTAAGGGATAATTATTTATAACGAGTTGGCCAAATTAATCCAAGCTCACCTGTACCCTATTCTTATGGCCCGCAACTTTGATGTTTGCTCAGTCAATCTAAATAGTGCCGTATATTCCTCCCTTGAGTATCCATTTCTCGAGCATCATTGTTGTGATATTGTCAGTTTGATAGGAAATTGTATATATTCCAGTGTCGTATGATATCTTAAAGATTTTCGCAATCAGCTGAAATAACTGAGCACATAGCGAGGCACTAAAGACCATAGGCGGTGCGTTTACATCCGACCTGGGATAGTTCACGCAAAATGTGATTGTCTCAAGGATGTTTTGGGAAGGACGCAGAAAGATAGGCCACCCATATTCAGTGCCCCTGTCATTAATTTGCACAATGATCAGAGCTAGCGTTAAAGTTAAGTTTGAGGTTTCGTTTACAGTGAAGTTGAAGATTGGGGTTAAGGCACGTAATTTAACCTTTTCTGAACCTTAACGCAAAACCACATGTTTTACCCCGGGGTTCATCACCATTCTATACCACTTCTTTGATGTCTCTCCCTTTTCTCGTATATAAAGATCTGTGGATATTTTTGCAGTTAATTTTTTTACTAAAGCAGGCAGTTTACTTTAACGTATATTCACAAGGTTTGAAACTACAGTTCATTTTGGTAGGGAGTTATCATTATAGTAAGAAATAATGGCGCCAAAGAGAAGTTCCTTAAAAAGTCACGGACACGACCATCGTCCATATCTATCAGCGGAAAGGGGACTGGCAAGTCGGTAATATGCAGAGAGGCATCGCACTGATGATCACTTCCAGAAAGATCTTCGCTTGCATTCTTCTAACTCGTATAAAAAGCCATCTCGTATGGTGATTCCCCCTGGAGAGTCAATGTGGTTTCCGCTGACACCACGGAACGATCACAATGATCTTCTCCACTTGCCAGCTACAAGAGTATTGCCCGCAGATGCGGACCCATATGTACAATAACCTCATGGACATAATGAAATCCTTCAACACAATGAATCACAATGGACTGTGGAAATTCCTGCAGAAATTGGGCTGTGGTTAGCGTTTCACTCCCATTTTTGCGTCAGCTCCATGAAGGGCTGATGGCGGGCGTCACTTTAAAAGGGCATTCACAGTGACCAACGGAGAGTAACAGGGCTCTATACTCGCTAGCACCCTCTTTAGTCTCATGGTCTCCGCCATTCTAGTGTGATCAATGCCCTATGGTATGTATCGCCTACAGGACTGACATGCATCTTTTTAATGGCTGGCGCCTGCAGGCAATAACACGTCTAGCTACGACTACTGTTTACACCTGTTCTTCGTCAACCACGACGCATTCAACAGCAAGACAGAAGAGGACACGCAAAGAAGCATGTAGCTCCTCGAAGTTGATTGCGCCAAGCTTCAACTCACAATCAACCCGAACAAAACGGTGGTCATGCACCGACCGCCAACAAAAATGATTAAAATAAATCTCAGTTCAATGTCAACGACACCCAACTAAAAAACGTGAACTTCACAATTCTCAAAAGCACACCAACACGCAACGCGAAAATCGACGACGAAGTTGCGCATCTGATCTCCAAAGCCAACCAGGCCTTCGGTCGGCTGTGCCACTTCGTATTGAATCACCATGGCCTTCAACTGAACACGAAATTGAAAATGTAAAAGGCCGCCGTTTTGATGACACTCCTTTTTGGAGCGGAGATGGGAACCGTCTACTCCAACCGAGCCAAGAAGTTGACTCCATTCCATCTCATTTACCTCCATAGAGTACGGGATTGCTCGAACAGACTAGAATCCTCAGCATCCGGACCATACTGAGGTAAATGCAAATGCGATGAATTGGCCATCTGGGGAAAATGGATGAGAAGCGACTGCCCAAACAACTCTGCTACAAAGATATCATGACGGGGCTGGCAGGAAGTGAGGACAAAAGTGACGATGAAAGGGCAAATCAAAGCGGAGTTCTAAAGGACCTAGCCCAGAAGTGACTGGCCGGGAGAAAATCAGTGAAGGCTAGCGCAGCAATATACGAAGTAAACCAGATCACCGTTGTCAAAGCCAAAAGAGCGACCTGCAAATTCCAAGCCCCTCCAATCCAAAACACCAAATCCCAACACATTCCAATATACTCACGCTGCCAACGAAAAATTTCAAACGCGAACGGTCTCATCGGACATCCCCGTACGCAAGGCAACACCAAACGGGAAATCTCAACCGCCTCGTCTACCAACGCCTCTATTTTTTTGCTCACCTTTATCCCCCACGGCATCCACGAAGACGAAACCTGCCCCTCACCATCTGTGATATCACTCGTGATACCTCGCATCCATTGAGCACCGACACCACAACCTCCGCGTCACTCAGGGTGACGGCCACCACCACCAACAACTCAACTTTTTCCCACTAAAATCACCGTTGAGACCCGCAAACGCTTACCCACACCACCACGCCGATCACCACAAGTAATTCGGTCGCAATCGAAACCTGCACTCATTAAGATTGCACATTCATCGCACGCATTCGCCTTGTCGACCACTTACGAATACATCGTACTGTGACCGGTGCACTAGTGTCCATTTCACCGATCTACATTTTTCACCCCCACCATCACTGTCCACGCAGGCTCACTCACATGTACATCCATGAAATTGTGCAAGAGAACACTCCCAGTGAGGCAGCCGCCCCACAGCTCTCCTTGGAACCACCTACATCCCATATGACCACGCTCAAAATCGCACGAGGCTAACACGCATTATCGATCTATCACCTAATTGGAAGTTATGATCCTCGACTGCTTCTCCATGTGGCCCCTCTGTTGCATGTGTGATCCGAGTTTGCGACTACCACGCTGCGTTAAACGCTGTGAGCTCAGACCTCCCAGTCAGCCGACTATGTGTTTGTGTGGAGTTGTCGACTGGTGGTTTAAGATTTAGGCTGCAGCCGCTCCTTTCTTACGTGGCTTCTATGGTGTTCTCAAGTATGAGATCCCTGTCGCTCATTCTCTGTTGTGCATCTGTTTGTTTCTTGTATTTGGGGCCAAGTCGTGTACGTAGTACGCGCAGACGAGGTCATTATATACGCCTGCAGCTGTGTTCATTTCCCGCAGAAGTCAATGGACCGGTTCGGAGAGTGGCTGGGGCCTGCGAATGGGCAGATTCGACAGCTCATTGCATTTTCCACGCTATAAGCGAACTGAATCGCTTAGAAATTTCCCGGCATTCTAAAAGTTATGGGTTGGATGGTTGCTAACTGGCCGGATGAAACGGACTGCAAGGTCAGCACAGTGTACGTTTGTGTTGAGTGGCCGACTGGGGGACAAAAGTCAGACTGCAACGGCTCCTTCTTAAAGTAACCTTGATAGCACTCCCACTCCATGTGATCCAGGCAAGTGTAGTGGCCCGCGCTTAGGGACAGTTCCAACCGCGCCAGTCACCTGCGCCCTCTCCCGCCTCCGGTCTTCTTAAATTTTTTGTCACCGACCCATGTGTGGGATTGAGTAGAAGTAGAGGCGATCGTTGGGACAAGGACTTTATTCATCTGAAGTTTCGGATTCCATCTCTAAACCATCTCCAATGACAGCATCAAATAGGGTAATTCATACGCTGGGCGTAGCTCTATTTATAGGATCCAGTCACTATGCTGCTGCCTACCTAGGGGAGCCATTTATAAATACGGTTTCGTCCTCTGTACGAATTACCCTATTTGATGGTATTTTTGAAGATGGATTCGAGTCAGAATCCGAAACGTCAGGCAAATAAGGTTCTGGTCCCAGATATCGGGTCTGCTTCTTCTCAATTATTTCCTGGGTCTCGCATTTTGCCTGTATTAAAAAAGAGTATGCTAGGTGCAGGGTTAGTCTACTCTTAATATAATCCAATTGACGCACATCTCACCGTCCCTATGCCACCTTGCTATCGAGCACATGGTGGACTACGTCGAAACCGACGGGCAATCTATCGGCTTATATGCGTTGAATCGTGCCTCGGGCGATTAGCTGGCGTCTGACACAACTAAACTTCAAATCCAATCTCCATCGAACGGATGCAGACGGTTATTTCGGAGAGAATGCACTCATACTTTAATGTCCCATCACCAAGGACCCTAATACGTAAACATTTCTTCAGGCTTACAATACCGTGGATATGGCTGCTATGTATGGGAATATGAGGATATGGGTGAAAGTATGCAAATAAATGGAGAAAAAGAAAAAAGAAGAAGAAGAAGAAGAAGAAGAAGAAGGAATAATTGACGGACAGAAGTCGTCCTGCTGATGACAAGAATCTATTCACCTCGGTTGTTACAGTTTTAAACGGATTGCCCGTGTGATCTCGGGTTTTGCCTCTACACTAGAAAGGCAGTGTTCAATTATGCTCGATTTGAATTATAATGATTGATATTTGCACAACACAGATTTCTTTCAGCGCCGCTTCCCTTACCTATTGGTTACCAGCATCAAGAACTCACAAAGCTGAGTGTAGGTGGTGGTATGGGTAGTTATTCATTATCCCTCTTTGTGTGGAACCTTGGCATGTTGTGTGGGTTTCGTGTAATGGGTGTGGCACGCACAGACGAGCTGTTTCTAGACCTGGCATTGACCTTTCTGAAGCTCAAAGTAAGTTCTTTGATTGGTTCGGGTGGTGAATGGGTGCACTTGAAATTGCAGAAATCTTGAGGTCATCTATTAACGCATGTTCTTCACTGTAAACAGTATAATGCAATTGAGACTATCATGGGGGACCGGAGGTCACATTCTGGAAGGTTGCCTAGGGAAAAATTAACTCAGATCGTGCAATCCGCTCAGTGCATGTATGTGTTGAATGGCCGACTGGTGGACTGACAGTCAGGTTGGAAAGGCTCCTTCTTAATGTGGCTAATAAGGCACTCCTACTCAGCAGAATTCGAGCCGCTCCCCTTTCTTGTTGTGTGAGACCTTAGTACATTGTTTTTAGGTTAAGTGGTACGGTGGAACGCCTAGGTTTGGATTCAAGCCGTGGCAGCCATTCACGCCTACTCTCGCCTTCGGTCTTCTTGACTTTTATGACACCGGGAGTAGGTGTTAGAGGAGAGAATAGGGTAGATGTAGCTCATGTCTTCTTCAACTACTTCACACGCACGTCACAGCTCCTGCGCCCAGCCTGCTCTTGAGCACACGGTGGACATCATCGAAACTGAGGTCGAACTCTGAACCTCTCAGTTTTATGGAAAGCGCGATTTTAGTTTTGATCATTTTTTCGTTCAGTGGCCGTTTAACTATTTTCTCGAAGGATTCTTCCAATGCCTTGGGTTTTATCGTCCTCTGATATTTTATGAGTGAAATTCACTTCGATTATTGAAAATGGATTCTACAATTAAGAATGGCAACTACATGACCAATATTTGTTCGTAATATTCCAGTGTGGGCTAGGACAACCATACGTTACTTAGTTATTACATTCGCTTGATTTATTTGTATTCAACGGTATTGATGGGAAATGTTCACAAATTCTACTTTGAGATAGGCCATGGCATAAGCTGATCTGGGTATTAAGTTAGATAGTTGAGAATTCAGGTCATGGAAGAAGGTCTCAAATTTATCTGGTTTGATTCTTCTGGTTGGCACACAAACATAGTTTTAAATTATATATATATATATATATATATATAAATATATATATATATGATAGTGTGGGGCTCAACGATCTGCTTAAGGAACATGTATGTTCCGTTGTGCCCTGAAGCTCAGACTAAAGCCCTCGCAGGCAGTCGCAAAGCGACGTGTAGCATATGATGAAATGGAACCTGACAAAGACAAGGGAGACCGGAAGGGCCATTTCTGGCTTATTAGCCGTCATCAGCTTGGGATTGGGTATGACTGGCTGATGGCGGCTAATAAGCCAGAAATGGCCATTCCAGTCTCCCTTGTCCTTGTCGGTTCCAAATTATCAACATATGCTACACGTCTGCGTTGACCTTCCTTCTTGACGAGACTTCGATGGAACTCTCAAATATGTGAGATGTGAGCCGCCCACCTCCCCTCTCCACCTTGTGTGAAATCCGGGTGTTTGCGTTTGAGGGTCGAGGTCATGTATTTAACATGCGCAGGTGATTAGGTATGTCAGCCACTGTGCCCATTCCTTGTGCCAGTCAAATGACTGGCTTGGACAGTCACAGGAGCATGGGAATGGGAATAGAGAGTGCAGTCGACAGTTCAGCGCAGTTCAATGCCCTTGAAGTAAACACAGTGCGCTATGAGTCGTGGCTTGCAAGGCTGCCAACTGATGGAACAAATCGCTCCTCTTCAAAGACAGAGGGCAAGGCTTTTATGACTCCTTATTAATGCAGCTTTTAGGGACGTACCACGCATTCGGCATCTGAACCGCTCTCCTCCTTCTTGTTGCATGAAATCCCAGTTTTTATGCGCAGACAATGGGTGTGGTTGCAAGCTTAGGCGTGGATTCATCTGCGGTCGATCCCGTTTCTGCTTTTCTGGAATTTATATCTACACCTCCTTCTACAGGAGAGTAGGAGAGAGTATGGTAAATGCTGCTGACTATAAATTAATTCACGAGCAAGTCACCGTCCCTGAGTTCATCTTCCTGTGGGTGCACACACACATCAACCACGATAATCGAACTGTGAGAATGAATGAATGATTGATTAGGATATCCAAGCAAAGGTTGTGTGTTAAATGTTGGATTGAGTGTTTAAGCTAATGGAATACTTTTCAGCTACTATTAAAAGGTAGTTCAGCGTAACTGGGTAAAGAAATATTCGGCTGTATTTATCGCAAATATATCATCAGGTTCTTAAAATGGTTCGTTCTTGCTGGATAGTAACTTTTTAAATCTGATAAAAGTTGCCAGTCGGAGTAACTTTCTTCATTCGCCGCAATATTTTCCATAAAGTTGTCTAATAAGACGATTCTTTTTAAGTAGGCCATTAACTTCCGAAGGAGCCAACGAAAGTACAACTAGACGACTGTACTAAAGCACCACTTTCGTTGTGATTTTGCCTATACAAACACCTTGGCAAATTTTTCAGTGAAGGTCTTCAGTCCAACAAACAATAACTTGGAAAACGTCTAAACGAGTGGTCTTAAATATGTTCTCTGTGCAGGCTCATTTACATATGCATTTTCATATCAGTCGGCTGTATAAGCTTCAAGCCCATTACTAGCATTTACTCAGACACTTGGCGTCCATAGATTATACTTCTTCGTCTAGCAAGATCAATCTTACATTTACGTCCTTGCTGGAGAGGAATTCGAGGTCTCTTTGTGCACGCGATGTTGAACGCGGGCTGATTTTAATAACCAATGAGCAGTAATCACGTTAGCATACGTTATACATTGGCTGTTAGAAAAAACCGAAAACTTTACGTTTACTGGTTACCTAAGTCTAAATCGGATTGGCAATGCTGTTCGCGAGTTAGCTGGTTGAAACAACGTTACTATGCCCTCAGCAAATTCGTTCATGCAAGCACGCGGGAGCAACCGAGAGCCAGGTTGAATGCGAGCCTTACAGAGGGGATGAACGATTGTAATTTCAAGACTTTTGGCATAAATGATTCACCACCACGAGGATTACATTTACGATTGCGTCGTTCTCTCGGCCAGGGTGCATTCGGTCACTGCTATGAGGCTCAAGTCTGGTTCAAAATCGCAGAAGGTAACAGTTCTCATGCATCACCACACGATGACCATAATGCCTGCGCAAGTAACGGCTCTACTGAAACTTCCGCTGGACATGTTCAGAACCCAGCTCCGGATGCGGTTAACCCTAGACATTTGAAGCTTCTGTATAGCAAGGAAGACGTGAAGGGTAAACCTGGAGGCTACCCACTTATGGCTGCTAAGGTAAGACCGGCTAGACCGTGGATTGCCAAATATGTATCTGTACAATAGGAAGACCAAATGAGCAAAAACAAGTTGGCGTAGGTCATGAAAAATAGAGAGAGCAAAAACGTTCCAGTTTTGAAGACCGACGATATCTTTGCCTCAATTAGAACAACAATCAATGAAAATTTTGGACCAATAGGCCTTAAAAAGAGAACTTTTCAGAATAAATTTAAATGTTAAAACATTTTTTAAAATGCTGATGTCCTTTTTTAAATACGTTTGTATACTGGTAGGAATTGTGATCAATTTCTGTGCTTAAAACATTTTTTAAAATGCTGATGTCCTTTTTTAAATACGTTTGTATACTGGTAGGAATTGTGATCAATTTCTGTGCTTTGCAACATTTTCGTGAAGTAGAAATACAAATCCGATACCCAACCTTCCTCAAGCAGCAAATCACCCTTTAAAATGAGTGCTTATTTATTTTACTTTTTATAATCAATTTTAGTAACCTAATTGCAATACGTGGCAGGAAACTGAAAAACTTCCAACCTAAGCAATGTTTGATAATTTCTTTGTTGC
This sequence comes from Schistocephalus solidus, assembly GCA_017591395.1. Taxonomy (NCBI): domain Eukaryota; kingdom Metazoa; phylum Platyhelminthes; class Cestoda; order Diphyllobothriidea; family Diphyllobothriidae; genus Schistocephalus; species Schistocephalus solidus. The sequence continues at coordinate 67,912 of WEDG01009494.1, read as the reverse complement.
GAGAAAGGAAATTTTTTAAGATTGACAGCTTCTAGGTTCAGACTGACAACGGTGTGCCACCTACGGTTTATGCTTCTCAAAGAGCGCCGTTCTTAAATTTTAGATTATTTTTTGTTAACATAAGCCTCCATGACAAAAAAAACTACAGCTCAGCACCCCAGTCTAGTTTTGTAGACTTTAAATTCTTTTCAATAACGGGATCCCTTTGTCTTACATGATGTTTGTCTTTTTTAGATTATATGGGCTCAAAAATATAGAGAAAAGAGACATCTAATTGAAAATGAGGTACGTCGTCACCTACTTCTGGATCACAAAAATGTTCTCCGACTACTGGATGCCTTTCGCGTTCCCGAAAAGGAGATATGCTGTCTACTGCTTGAGTTATGTCCGCCAGGCTCAATAGTAGATATAATGAGAGTCAGCGGTACTCTGAACAGTAAATCGACCAAACTCCGCCCCCTCCAACCGCACCTTGTGGGCTCAATCACGCGAGGCCTCGTACAGGGATTAGATTACTTACATTCTGTCTGTAACTTGGTGCATAGGGATATAAAACCGACAAACATCCTACTCTCCGCTGACCTTCAGGCAAAGATTAGCGATTTTGGGCTTGCCTGTTCAATAGAACAGTGCAAGACGGAGAAGACGTGAGTATCCCACATGATGCTACTGTTAATTCTCCAAATTTTTAAATAAATTTTTTGCACCCCTTTAAAATACTTCAATTTTAGATGAAGAATAACTTGGATATCCATTTCTGTTACATTACGTAGTATATGAAAATCATGATAACTGACGTATAGAATATGAATACTCCCACCACTAAAATTGAAGGCTTCAGCAAATCACGTCAAAGCTATTAATTTCTTGGCAGATTATCTTCATTTATTTTTAGGGTAAAAATACGCGGACCGATTAAATTCAAAATAAACATTTAGTTGATGACCTTCATGTCTTGGTGGGATAGTGATCAGTTATTTTTCGAGTTTTTAACAAGTTTGTTTTCGGGGTTATATTGAAGCCAGTTCAATATGTAGTAAACTGACTAATTACTGTCAGGTTTGGCTGAGAATTCCAAGGCAACCATGTGAATGCGATAGGCAGATGACTGTTTAGGAGCTCTGCCATTCGTTTGTGGTTGGTCTGATTTGAGTAACCGATGGATCGCTGTGCGCTTATCCCCGTACACGATGAACAAAGATGTCTGTTTTATACGTTTACGGAACAGTCGAGGCCGAATTTTCCAAAATATATTCTGTCCGCTTAATTCGATGTAAGTAAACTTCGAAAAGTTTACTTTTCACCACTTATAAAGCCTTCGATATTGTCATTGAAATGGAAGAAATGGTCACATACAAAATATGTGTACATAATTAGTTCCCAAAAAGGCATATTTAAATGTTTAGCGACTTTCTAGTCAGAGCTCGAAGATGGAGTATATGCAAATTAAATGTTGTCAGATACAGCATTAGGGCCCTGTGGGCAGTGGAGTGGGTCGTATGAAATCGCCGTCTTGGAGATAAATGTAGGAGGGAATGCATACGAAATTAAGCAGTCATATTACGATGAGAAGCCAGGCATCCTGGCATTTTATTTGTTTTTTTTCAATAGCTCTACCGCAGTCTATTCTCGAATGGTCATATGGCTGAATGTACGGCATAATGGATGCCAGAGGTGGAAAAACTATTTTTGTACGTGGCGCGGGTTTCTTTACAGTGAACTACCTCCACAGCTACAGGAGCAGCATGTAGAGGCGTCCTGCAGCATCTTGCACACGACTGCTAAGGCATAACTGTTGTCAAACTAGCCTTTTCTATCTATCAGATGAGTGGGAATAGCGGTTTAGACAAGCTTATTAATGGACTGACGTATCCATGCAGGACACTGGTCAAACTCAGGTGCTGCTAGGCACCTGGTCTCTGAATTAGTTTTCCCGATAGAAGCGAATTGACAGCTTCCAGGAACTAGGTAAGAATAATAAGATGCGTTGGCTGGAACGAGAAGTTTATTGGTCTGAATTTTAGAGGTCTCCCTCGCATCCAGCATGAGGGTCAGTTGCCACAAGTACGGCTCTAGCGATGAACGTGAGAGCTGCCAAATGAAGTTCGCATACGGTTACCTGGCAACCACATGCTGCAAATACTGTACTTCATATGCCTCTACTATCCTTTTTGTGACTGGCTCTATGGATTGGTTCGAGTGGGAATCCGAAGCGTTAGGACAATAAACTTCATTTCGGGAGATTACATCCTTTGTGTATGAACGAGGTACTGCCAATCTAATAGCTCGGTCATCGTATACGATTGTATCAGCAGGGTGGCGCATACCGATTGGTTCGAGAAGCTGAAATATGTGTGCTGTACTGGGCAAAAGTGGCCATACTCACCGAAGGGCTGGAAATTCCACTTGCCGGTGATTTGTGACATGAAAACTTGCGCTTCACAAGGTGAGTCAAATTTCAATGGTCGCTTTACAAGCACTTTAAAGATCATGCTACTTTGCACTTATCTTCTGTTTATAAATTATTTTTTAAATCCAGTGTTAAGCATCCAGGTTTGATAATTTTTTGAGGCCTTTAACTACTTGTCTACACTGGCTCAAATGTGTCTTTCCATAAACTTTTTACGAGATCTGCTAGCTACTTTGCACAAAGAACCATCCAGAATTATGTACATTGACCGTTTGTATACGGGTGACCACATCGGAAAGTGGGTAAATTCACAACGTTAAAAATTTCCTTTGCTACATTGTCTATTTAGCTTATGTAAAAAACGTCTACAAAGAGGGCTCACGGTGAGGAGGGGATACTGCATCATCGGTTGAACAAAAAATTGTTTTTTGTCTAATTTTTAAATCGAAAAGAACAATCAAACATGTTTCTTTTCTTTTAACGACCTTTTGATTGAAAATTGGCTGATTTTTATAGCATCAAATTATTACAATGGTGTTGCCATCACCGTATGTTTTCTAGGTCAGTATTTTGCGGCGTGTTTTTTGTTTAGCTGTACTAGTGCTGAATGTGGAAAAATTGCAAGCAGTGTGGAGTGTTAACTAGCGTTCAACTGGTTGACTGCACTTCTATTCACATTCCGATGTGCTTGAACGGAGCGCTTCAGATCTTAACCAACAGCCACATGGTGAAATCGCATTTTCTGGATCTGATTATGATATCTTAAAGTTTTTATTTTCTGACTAAGATCTAATCATACTGCTAGCCTATGTCCTTGTCAGTCAGATAAGATTTAACATTTTTTAAAATCTTCTTCCATATTAATTAACCAAGACAAAATTTTATCCCAAAAAATTTCGCTGTGAATGGCACTGTTCCACTAAGGCGTTCATCTTAACCCTCGTGAATTCATTTATTTCTTTGAAGATTTTAAATACCTGTTTTAATTGAGTCAAGAGTACTTTTTCAAAAAAATTAAAATCGCCATTGTGTTTTGCACGCAGTCCCTAAATTGGATACATGGTATGCAGGGAGACATTTTTGCCTCAACAGGCCATCGTGGAACAAAGGTGCCTGCAGCTTACTTGACCCCGATGGTGGTAGACAAATGGTCTGAACAACCGTCTAATAAATGAGAGAGAGCATTTTAATCTGGGATAGATAAAATCACCCCAAATAATAGCAGAATAAAATATGCCCTGAAACTGATAGGCATAAATATTATTTTATAAATACGCATTAAAATATAAATTGCCACTTAAATTCACCCCCAGTATCCATATCCATGTATAAGATTGTTAAGTTAGTTCGAACCTATCAGAACAACATTAAGTTTAGCATCGCTACCAACAAGCACAGCACATAAATCTCGCGGTTTTAAATGAAACTGCAGTGCAAAAATTGCACCCCTTGAGAGGATTGCCAAGGACCCAGTTCATACATTTAAGTTTGAGACGCTTTATCTTCTCAAAATATTGGACCTTAAAGACAGTTCATTTTTTCAAAACATCTTGGAAGTATAAGGTTTCTGAAATATTGGCACACATATCTCTGTCCTCGAACATCTTCCAGGTTTTGTTGTTGCTATAAAGCTATGCAAATTTAGCCTTTTTTATTTAAAAATTGTCCATGAAAGTAGACAGCTCTTTCTGTGAACATGACTTGCCGTCTGAATTGATTTTAGAACAATTATAGGGCATATTTTTACCCCTTATAAGTAAAACCTTTGTTATTGCTGCTGCTATCTCTGAAAATGGACTTCTGCAGGAGATTGTAAGCTCAGATTCATGAACAAATTGTTTTGGTGTTCAAACAGACTTTGCCTTTGCTCATGCAATCTCCTAGGACTCAAACTTTCGCATTCATTCGAGAGCATGTACTTTTTGACGGTAGGAAAACTAAAAATGATGAACGTGGCTCAATCAACACGAAAGTACTGAAGGATTTTGCAGTAAAAATATGTTCCTCTTGTATATATGAATAAATATATTTTGGAGAAAAGGTAGCTTTTAGCGCAATATTTAAAAGAACAATCTGAGTGCAGATAGTTTCTTCACGAACTGATTTTAGTGATGCAATCATTTCGTGAAAAGCGAAAAATCCTCACGTTTTAATTTTTTGATTGTAAATTAAATTCATATTTTAACGAATGCCGCAGATGAAGTTAAGTGACTTTGTGTTGCTGGCTAATATTTATTGAAACCTTCTATTTTGTGCCCCATTTCTTTCTGCAGATGATTTCATTTCAAAGTTGGCGATGTTTTCTGTGGACTTTAAGACCTAAAAGACCTGCGTTTACCTGTGGTGGTTCCAACAATTTAATTTCCACATCTTTAGGATTGGTAGATAATTGTTGGACTCGGCAGTAGCAATTACAAAGAAAGTCTGCTGAGCTTTGTGATAGGTGGCATAATTAAATACCAAGAACGAAAATGGATAATCATTCGGGACATGTGGTACCAGGCAACTTCGAACTTAACAGTGAATATATATTAAGATTAATTTTATGGTCCCCGGTAAGGTTTATTTATGCTTCTGCCAAAATTAGTACCGATTGCGAAGAGCAGTCATAAAAAGCCACTAAACTGGAACAAAACAACTAATGTCATCAGCAGTAGACATTTAAAACTTTCAATTTGCTTCTTAACTTTACAGTAGACCTAAAGCATATATTAATATTTTCTCGGATTTGTCGTTTAGATCCCAGATTGTCATTTAAATGATTTTCCGCGCAGATTTTGAGTGAGTATCAGCACTTAAAAAGTTTCTTATAAGCCAAGACCATACGCAAAAGAGCCGTATCCCTCCAACAGATTTAGACAATATATTATTAGATACATCAAAGAATTGGCAAAATACGAATAAAAGAGTAGAATGTTTACCAACCATTAAAAATGGGTACGGAACACTTACTCATGGCCTTATTGTTTCAGCAAAAGTCAGATTTGCTTATCATCTATGCCCTCACATTTTACGTCAGAATATATTCGTTGAAACATGAACACTAGAAAGCATATATTTTTATCACGCGGCAAGATTCGCGTTTCGTGTTATATTTTCTAACAGGGAACTGAATTTTCAGCCGCAAATTTCGCATCCTGAGGAGGCATCTTAATTCAGTGACTGAGTTGCGTCATTTACCTGAATGCAAATATTCAACGATCAAGTAGAAAGTATAATCGAAAGCTAAGAAAGCTTCCTTTCAATAAGGATGACGAACTGAGTAACTTTAAATTGTTTACTTTACTTGGTTGTATACTTATTCAGCCAGCAATTTAAAAAGCTTCGGAATATATACACGAATGTTGCTCTCGGAATTAAAAAATTAGATTGAATTAGAAATGTAATTAAACGCCCGTTTGAGGCGTCGTATCTCCACTGGTTTGAATATTTGCATACTGAATCGTTGGGCTTCGTGTAGTGGGTTCGATTACCAACAAAGTTACCGAGCGCTTAAATATTGGTCCCCATACATGAATTACGATTCAACATGACAATAAGGTTCTTCCCTACGGCCAGACTTAGGCATAAAATCAAGCGATTTGGTACACACTTGGATTGAAATGTCCACTATCAAGGAGAACTCAGTTTTCTGCCAAATTGGGCTGGATTAAATGAACATTGGATCGATGTGATATATTCGTTTTTAAATGTCAAACCGCCTAATTTTTCCTCAAAGCAACATTTTTATTTAAAGTAACCTGATAAGGAAATGTCTTTTCAAATTTCGCTCATATCTGTGTTTTGATAACGGTAAATCAGACAAAGTGCCGACGAAAAATACATTAAGCATGTCTGCATACAAACCGAATTTCTAAAGACGCCAAGAGCGTCCAAATACTTTGGCAACAGCATGGCACTGATGATGAGCGTACTCCAGTTAAATGATGGCATAAAATACTACTGAATATAATATCACGCAGACTAGAGGAATCCTATTCTTTTTAGTAAATCAAAAATACCAAGGCCTTGCAAATTAACGCATACAGGTGAACGGCTATACCATACCACCAGTTTGGTGTTTGCTACAGGTGCAGACCCGTTTTTCGTTGATATTCTGCCACCGGATTATACAGATGCGAGGGTTTGGTGCATCAGTGTGTCCCTCCGCGTTCAACGTTTGTCTTTTGATTACCGTCTTGAATTTGTTTGATTTTTAGTTTTTCAGAAGATACTCATTATTTTTGAATAAATCCGACGCAATTAAGCTTTATGGGCTTTCTTTTCAAATTCATGAGCCGAAGCTCTTGCAGCTGTGTCAAGCAATTACCGAATGTCGACAGAACTTGTGCTTGAACAATTATCTGTTACTTTTGCTGTCAGTATGGTATATCATGTAACCTGTTCATTTTATGCCATTGGTCGCCCGATGGTAGTTTATGTATGATATGTGGTAAGTCCACTGTGGCTGATGGACCAAGGCGCAAATATATATGTGATAGTGTGTGGCTCACCGATCTGCTTAAGGAACATTTATGTTCCTTTGTGCCCTGGAACTCAGACTAGAGCCCTCACAGGCGGTCGCATAGCGACGTGTAGCATATGTTGATAATGTGGAACCGACAAAGACAAGAGAGACCGGAATGGCCATTTCTGGCTTATTCGCCGTCATCAGCCAGTCATACCCAATTCCAAGTGTTGCACACCTGGGATTCGACTGGGTATGACTGGCTGATGACGCCTTATAAGCCAGAAATGGCCATTCCGGTCTCCCTTGTCTTTGTCGGTTCCACATTATCAATATATATATATATATATATATATATATATTTCAGATTGAGTGTATAAATACAAGTTCTTACTGCTTAACTTCAAATTGGTGCTTTATTTATGGGAAGAAATCAGAAAGTCAACATTTAGTGTCAACCGAGTACTTAGATTGCTAGAGGTATATTAGGAAAGTCCATGAAAACAGCTGGATAAATGCAACAGCGTGGACCAATCAACGCTCAAAACTTCTTTGAAACTACTTTTCAGTTAACTACCCCTCACCGAATTCATTTAAGTTTGTTGGTGCAGGTTAAATGACAAATATTTGGAGAACCTTTTCAGGCCAATTTAAATGATGGGTAAGGAAATGGTTGGATCCTGTGTGGTTCGATGTGAGGTAGTGGGAAAGTGGCAAAATAAAATTTTTATAATCCAATTTGTCAAGAGGATAATCAAAGATAAAGGAATTTGATTTTAAATCACAAATTAAATAAGACCTTTCTCATTATCTAGCTTCGAGCAAGTGCCAGTTTAGCAATGGATGAACAGCTATGAATAAAAAAACCTCAACTGAAGATAGTACAGAAAGGCAAAATAAAACCAACAGGGAATGGTGAAAAATGCATGAACATATTTTATTAATTACTGCAGAGTTACGGTTTAACTATAATAAAATTAGATCGCTTAAAATTTGAAGAAAAAGTACACTTAGTTGTTGGAACATGAACTTTGATCACAAGCCAGTTCGGACTTTTCTTTAAAATAAAACATCGTCAGAAACAGAAACGAATGTTGATCATTAGTGCCCAGGAGTGGCAGCACGTGCGCGATGTAGTGGCCGAGATAGTGGTTGCACCCACCTTAATAAGCCAGGATTAGCAGAAGACAGAAGATGCCAAAAATTGGGGGTTTAGTGTGCACAGAACTTGACTTTGTTTTCTCCGGCAGCAGCAGCGTCCACTGGAGGACTAAAAGCGTTTGCTTTCAACGCCAAGTCAGATTATCGGAGTCAGCTTCTTCATATCTGCGTCAGAGCTTTGACCACGAGGGCTTCTGTCCAAGTGGTGTGTACATCGCATTGCCCTAGGGACAGTCTTAATGTGCCAATTTGCTTGTGTTGCATCGAGGGGGCCTGGATGGTTGTGACTGTCTGGACGCAGGTGTGCCTTTGATTTAGTCACGTAAGTGGGTGATCGTCAGTTTGTCTGGGGCGAGGTAAACTGGCCTTGAAGCAGGAACACTCGGGTTGAGGGTAAGAGGTCCTCCGAGTGCTTTGAACGCACAAGCAAATAAGTCAGACGGGGCGGTAAAAATGGTCGGCCACAAGTGTACCTGCAGTCACTAAAAATAACTAACTCATTCATTCCATGTTTCGGTTTCCAAGGAGTTTCTGTTTTTTAAATTTTCCTGATATGCAATATGAGCTAGAATAAACCATTTCGCTGCAGTCCTTAATTTCCGGAAGAAAGGAAAACCCTTGACAAAAGATAAAAAAGAAAATATGCGTAAGTAAATTAATCGGTCGGCTTTAAAAATGTTGTCATCCCCGATGATTAAGTTGCCAAGAACTTAAGGACTAATTTTTTTGGATAATGGATCAACTTGTTCTTCTGTAAATCAGTGATATCAATGGAGAGAATTTGTGGGTTTGTGGTAAACAAACTACATTTAACAAGCCGTCAGGGATACGCTATCTGCAGTGGCGGCAAAAGACATTAATGGAAAGAAACGATGTGCTGTACTGTTATGACACTTTCTATCTCACTGGGGTCGCTGGCACCTTCCTTGTGCACTTGTGCACAAGGTTAAACAAAATATCAAACCCACTAGATAATAACGAAACACCACTTGTTTGTACTGATGTGGATATTTATATATTGCCGAAATTTACTTGAATGATAAAAGCTTGGTAAAGCCCGTGGAAAGATGACATTCAAATTCCGAAGTAGACTATAACGCGTGGTTTGCAGTCATTTTTAACACTTCTCAAAATTTTAAGCTTTTGCGTAAACTTCGACGTTTTCCTGTGCACCGAAGCTGTCTTCCACTTGCCAAACGCTCCCCATAATCTAGGGAAACCCTAATCAGTTAATTCTTTGAGAGAGGTTTTGCTGCAACCCAGGTAATAGAGTACTTGAATGCTATAATGGGCAAACCCATTCATCTGTCGAAAGCTTAAACCTCAAATTGGAAAATAGATGTCTAAACTCACCATTTTATAGACAAAACCAATTTAAAATCTCCTATTACGGGAATTTATCTATCACGTTTTTGTTTGGTGAGTTATTTTTAAATATCCATTTGTAAATTCGCATAACCCTGCGGCGAAACCTGTAAATGGGTGTTTACTTTCCGCAGATAAACCACCATTCAGGCTCATAGTCTCTAAAATTAACTTGCAACTTGACAAGTAAATTTTCCACCTGCTTATTCGTTTGTTCTCTCTACAGTGACATGCAGCTTATATTTCAAATTCCGGTATGAATCGACTGTTGCCTGACCATAAGCCATTAAGTTTATTTTGGTATCAAGCCTAGGTTTGACGAAGTCGAATCGCAGGCAAGTTTTTTGTCCTTTGCACACAACACAGACAATTTGCTTAGGTTTTCTGTTTTCACTTAGGTTAACGATTGATAACGGTTTTGAATCTACCTGTAATATTCTTTTTGCTTGTCCTCTGAACAGATTGAGATAAGCTTAAATCGTATTGGATGGGAGAGTTTGTGTTGTTGCTGCTGTTCGGTTTCACAGGTCTTCCATTCAACCCTTTGATTTCAGCAGGCACCTCTCACTTGCTTCATGTATCGACATTTCATAAGCACAGAAGGAAATATGTTTCGTTGCCAGTAGTTTCCGCCTGACCAAAGATCTTTTTTTCAAATGCACAATATAAAATATGATTATTTAAAGCTGTAAAAAGAGTTCAGTCTAGTATGTAGCGTTTTTAAGTCAACAAATCTCGATGGCACTCGAATTATTTACGTCAGGAGGTAACGAATAAACAAGTTCGAGGCGTTCCAACATCATATTGACTGGCGTCTTTGAAAAAATCAGAGCTAGGCTCTTGATCGTGCAAGCAGCTGTACCCAAAACAACACAACTTTTAAGTGCTTCTGCAGTCACATAACACCAGGGAAATATTAATTTCTTGCATTTTTATGAACACTGTTGAAGAAGAAGAAGAAGCCAGTTCAGTTGTCGATTCGGACGAGGTCTACTATGGTCCACACAGCGTGTTTGGCGCAGGGATGGTGATTTTTGCATAAATTTATTTATGGGAAAAACAAATTTGCGCAACCTGTACCGCACTTTTATCCTTCCTCATCCTCTTGGGCCGTCTGTCAAGATAAAATCAAATAGACCGGGGGCGGTATAGGGTGCAGCTACTGTCACAGCCAGGCATCACATCCACGCGTATCACACACGTCTGATAAGCGCATAATGGGCCAGGTTTTCATATAACTATAATGTGGGAAGGCTCAGATCTCACTAGTTTAAGAGAACCATAAAAGCCACATTAGGAAGAATTCGTCTTAGTCTGAGTCTCCGTCCTAAGAGGATGGGCAAGTTATTCCATCAGTTACCAATCTTCTAAGTCGTGCTGTAAGTGCGCCGTGTTATATACAAGTGAGGCAGTGTTTACAGTGCAGAATGTGTGCTGAACATTGACCTTACTTCCTATCCCCTCTTGCAGTCATTAGATTACAGTCCGAGCCGGTCGGGAGCTGAAACACGGAATGGGCGCAATAACTGATGGAGTAAGACAACCATTCTGGGCGTGCCGCAAACGTCTGCCACCCTCCTCCCAGCCCACACCCACTAACATTTTACACCAAAGAGGATGAATAGACGAATATCAATCTGTATTGCATGAAGAATGATCAGAAATTTTCCCCTTTACCCTACTGTTTTGGCAATTGTCTGCATTTTGTCGTGCTACTTGATTGCTCGCTTATTTTTTCTGCAAAATGTTTGTCCTTTAGACGGATTTGTGGTACTCCCAACTACCTCGCTCCTGAAGTCTTCCTACGTGAGGGCCACTCGCCGGCCTCAGACCTCTGGGCCGTCGGGGCTACCCTCTGCTTCATGATAACCACGAGTCCACCCTTCATCCCGAACCCACTAACATCCACGATACTGCCTAAGGCAGCAGCTCCTGACCTGGCTCCTCACCAGTCCCCATTCAGCGGCCCGACCAAGGAGGTGGCCAAGGAACAGGTGGGGGATGCGATGCACAAGTCGAGCTCGGTGCGCAGCATTTTCAGAGCAGTTCTGTTGGGCGAGTACAAAGTTCCTGTGGACAACGCTTCGGCTGCAGCAGTGACTGTGGTTCGAGGGCTTTTACGCCGTCTGCCTGAGGAGCGCCTCACCCCCAAAGACATCCTTAGACTAGACCTGTGCAAGTTACCTGAAAAAATGTGCGTATTTACAGTTGAATAAGCTTGATTTCATTTTATTTACGCTAGAGCCTCGACGCATTGAATGAATAGATGCCAGCTAACCGACAAGTGAGACAGAAATGGGCATTTCTTGTTTAGTAACCGTCAGCAGACATTCATACCCAATCCCGGAAGTTGATCAATGGAGATTCGAAACCGCGAAATTTGGTCAGTGAGTGTAATGATCAACCATTGAGCCACACGACCGCTGGTTGGTTGGTTGTTATCGGAGATATGAACTGAAAAATTATGGTAATCACTGACCTGGTTAAGGAAAAATTATATTCCGCTGGGCCTTGTAGCTTACTTTAGAGCCCTCGTGGGCAGTCGCATGGTGACTCGAGATATATGTTGATAAGGTGGAACCGGCAAAGACAAAGGAGACCGGAATGGTCATTTCTCGCTTACTAGCCGTCATTAGACCTCAGATATGATCCATTGTCTAACTTACCGGATACGCTGCATCACGAAATGGCCTTCATATAAAGATTCGACGGAAAAAAATGGTTAGTCTAATAACATTATCCCGACGATATACGCAGAAGCATCCACGAAAAACGGAACGCGCCGTGGCTAAAAGGAAGAGCTATTCTTGAGGAGATGCGGAAATTGAACGTCGATTGTGTCGTCTGAACTCTGCTTTTGCGTGCACGTACCCAGCCATCAAGGGAAGATCACTTTTCTTGAGCACTCGGCTCATTCGTCTTGAAGGCTTCCCTTTCAGATGTATACATTGTGTTTCTACGCCTTCGCTTACTCCTGTCCTCTGCCTAACTAAGCGGATACAAGAGTACCTTCCTCCTGGCTGAATTCGGATGTGAATGTTCATCTCTAGCGCACTTATAACTCACCTGGTCGGTAGTAGCAACCGGATAGATGTCAAGAGAGCATTTCGAGTGATCCAAAAATTACCGGTGAGGCTCCCTTAGTTCCTTCACCGGCGGAAACTTTCGACGGTAGAGGCTGTGGTGAAACGGTTAGCCAAGCTTGCTTTCGCCCGCTGCAACCGTTTATGCAGGCCCTCCAGCTTACCTTGCCCAATTTTAATTCCACATGTCCACGTTCAGGCGACAAAACGTAACCACAGTCTACGGGCAGATTCCCTTCCTTTTTCGTCCTCCCGATCGGACAGGTCTACATGACTCCGCCTTATCCATTATGACTTCATTTCATCAGTCACCGTGATATATGCCCGCTTTGCCCTCGCTTACCGATATTACTATTCAGGCTTATGCTGCATTATCGAAACCTAATTTGAATTCCTCAGATTCGACGTCTTCGAAGTTGAAGGTATAGCTGGGTCCAGTCGAAGAGTCATAAATCGAAGTTAATGTCATTTACCTTCCCACGTGATGAATGCTGGGTCATCTACGAGTGGATTAATTACCCTGTTCCATTGAATTATTTAGATTGCCCGCAACCGCACCAGATCCACTTCCTGTTATCTCAGGGGATATTTGGACCGCATTACATTACTCTTCAAACTAGCCCGTCTAGCCGCTAACGAGATCATTTGCGACGAATGCGGAAGCTCTTGCTAGGGACGCGTAGGATGTGGATGCAGCTCTTGTTTGTACTGCGTCTTTACCTATTGCTCTCTTAGGTGAGTGATACGAGGACGAGTCCAGTGGGTCAGACGACTTAAATTGTTATTTTATACATCAGGCCCTTTTATGCCATTAAGTTCCGTACTTTCGATTGCGACAACTGCGTGGTTATTAAAAGGTACTTCGCGCGGACGTTCTGGGTAAGTCGTTATTATATAACATGCCTTCGTCGTAATATGTAGCTTTCTTGCAGGAAAGCCTTAGTTCAAAATATGAGTTCTAACAATCTGTTGAATGAAATAGCGCCGTACAAGACCATTGAAGCGTTTCAGGCATTAATAATTGATCTAATCATAGTAAAAGGATTCTGATTTCAGTGTTCCGAATAACAATGCCACTTAAGAGGTGTTCATTAGACTTACAGACGAAAAGAAGGATTCAAAGTCATTTTTGCGCAAAACTTATAGTCTGGCATTCGAAATGAAGTAAACTTTAGAGAACAGTTCACATCTAATTAAAACTGAAATCTATGCAGTTAACGTTGTGATAAGGTTCTGCTCATTGCTTCAGAACGCACAAGGAACAACAGGAAACTACGAAGAAATTTACGGATAACAGTGGCTCACCAGTTCTTCGTAATGCTAGAACCCATTAATCTATATAATAATCCCTTTTTCTCTTCAGATCGAAGGCTTATTTAATAATTAATTGAAGTTTGAATTTTTGGGCCAATGCAATTCCTTAACTGGTCCAAGTAAAAATGTCGCAGGAAGTAATTTGAACTTCTAAATAACAGCTCATTTGCTTTTATCGCTAAATTGAAGTTTCTTCCTACTTTCACCGTTTACGTATCTTTAGGCTACCAGTAGTTAATTTCATAATGCACTTTTTATAGTTCTTCAAAACTGACAAATTTAAAAGCCTTTAAATGTGGTTCACCAAGTTTGCTTTAGCTGAACCCTTTCTATTGATTAAAATTTCCGATATTTTTCCCTTGAAATTGCGCCACAACTAACGTTTTAATTAAAATAAGATACACCGTTTCAAATCCTCAGCTCGCGCTGGAATCAGTAGGAAAAATAACTGCGCATTTTTTTCCAGAGACGATGCATCAACATGAGATTGTATGTATTATATGTACAGCTAGATCTTCACCAATTTGTCGCTCATCTACATAATGAGACTCCTACATGCGTTGGCTTCAAATCGTAACCAATCACCAGTTAAGTAATAAACTTTTCAATATGCGCAACGCAGTGATGAAATTGTAGCCCTGTACATCTAAATGGCAACATAAATGTGTCTGCTTTAATCACTGACCATTAAGGTTTGTGGGTGAAAGCATATTTACTTTAAACATGCTGAGTAAAGCTAATTTCGACCATTTAAAGCATGTTAAATCGTTCAATTCTGTCGAATGATGTAAGATACGCGAGGAAAAAAATATTTTTAAATCTGAAATATTATTTATGAAAAACGTGTATTCAGAACAATCAGAATTCTCTTAAACCCGAATATTCTATTAAACCTACAAAGTTCTTTGATGAACGCTCACTAATATCTAAGAGAGTTCATTCGTGCAGTTATGCTTTGGGACTCACTCTCGAGTCCCTCCAACAGCCGCATAGCGGCTGGTAGTAGAATAGGCAGAGGAATATTGTCGGCAAACACAAAGGACACTGGAATGGCTATTTCTTGCTCATTAGTCATTAGCAGCCAGCCATACCCAACCCCAGGCGGAGCCCCACTCGAGGCTCAATGGCTAGAATTTTGGACTTCTGATCAACGTGCGGAACGTTCGAGCCTCGGGTAGTGCCTAACCTGGGCTTGGGTATGACTGGCTAATGATGGCTAATGAGCCAAAAACGGCTATTCTAGGTTGCCTTTTAAAAAATTAGCAAGTTGCAAAAACATTTTGATATACTGTCTTTAACTTATCGCTACCCTAGACGATTTCAGTCGTACACCCATGAACAGGTTTTACTGTACTTTAATAAATGGGCAAACATTAATTAAATTGACTATTGTCAGACACAGCTTAAGTAGCAAACGTTGTGGCAATTCAGTGCGTTAGTAATGCCAAAAATCCCTCTGCGTCATCCAACTTTCAAGTGAAAAGCCTGCGTCCAAACTAGCAGATTTAGTCTCAATTGCTTGTTGCTGTTGTTTGTTAAATGCTGAATTAACCACAGAAATCAGTTTAAGAAACTAGAAAATTTACCGAAGCGTCTTTCATGCGCGTAGAAAAGGTTAGGAACAGCCTTGGAAAGACAGAAGGGTAACTTTTTTTCCATAATTTAGTTCTCACAGCTAATGGTTTCGTGGAAAGCTTTCGGCAATTTCGCTTTCCTGAATTTTTACATTCCTCGAGGACTCCTGGCGACATAAGAGAACACTCATTCAACTTTCCTAAGTATATGTCAAACTTGGATATAACTTTCCGTTCTATCAAGGACCGACAACTACAAGAGTGCTTCCCCAGTTTTCGGTGCTGCACCTTATTTAAGGACTCGGGATAAAACAGATGAGAGCAGCAAGTACATTTTATTTTTGTGTCTTGTCATCCAGTACATCAATTCGTCAATCAAATATGTTTTATGTGTATTTCGAACTAGAAACATGTTCATTTTTGAATGATATGCCTTTGATGCAGAAACATTTATTGTTGAAGAAGCGATCTGCTAATAACTATCCTTCGGATCACAGGAAATCACACCACACGAACATTATCCGTAGATCAAATGAGTAGGTATCCCTTATCGCATTAAAGATGGCCTTACGATAAATGTAATGGAAGTTTAGTGTTTGAATTTGGGTTCACGTTAGATTAAGGGTTAGGCTTAGGGCATGGTTGTATGCGCACCGGAAATTAAGCACAAGTCCATCTGTAACACGGGGTGGGGTATCCAGTAGGTTCGCATATTCCCAAGACTCCCTAAGGTATTAAAAAAGTACGTTAAGGGTGAGCTGGTTAAAAGTCTAATCAATGGTTTAGCCTGTGTTTAAAGTACACGCATCTTACGGTTATAAGAGATTTACGATATGGAGACGCCTTTGGAGACGTTTCAGTGGTAGGTCATCAAACGCGAAAGAATTCATGCCATGCTTTCTGTGAAATAAAGGATTGTGTTCTGCTTCGACGTCAGCCATTTGCAAAGAAGTATTGACGACGTTACTGTAGGCTGCTACGAAATGACCGCTGCAACCCATCGAAGGAGATTATTTATCCAACTTGCAAGGTAACATTCAAGGTAGCTGCGCCCATCAAGCTTTTAAAAGTATTAAATCTTGTGCATTTTGACTTTGAGTAAAACGTCTGCTTGCAACACTCTTTTATCTTCTTTATTTAGGCATTTCTATCTGTTTATGCCACTAGTTCCTTCGGTGGTACTTCATCAGCCCTCAGGTATCAACAGTTTTCGTCAATGTTATTTGCTCACCATCTGCAAGACGCTGATTACATGCAAGATCGGACGTGTAGCAACAGCTGCCTGTCTCCTGTTCCTGATCTCCTTCCGACTATATATCACACAAGCTGTCTGCAAACTGCGTCATCCACCGAAGTGAACGAGCAGACACGATTGATCAAAAAATTATCGACCTCAATTTCTTCCATATCTGAATTTGCCGAAAGCCCCGTGGATAGAGCATCGAAGGACTTCCGTTGCCTCTCCACCTCTACCTCCCAACCATCTTTAAATGGACAGACTTGGTTGAAATCCATATATCCATCTGAGTGGTCACAGAAGCGTAATCGCTATGTTCAAGAAAAGCTAATAAGCGTCCTAACTGGCAGAATGAATATTCTGGTAAGGGATAACTTATAGTCTAGGATTAATAAAATGTACACTTGCATTTTAACTGTGATATCTTCGTTATCGGTTTAAAGGTTTTTAAGCTTTTTATCATACTGATGTGTTTGATGGATTACATTGCATTTTGTAATGAAAGTGCATCCTTGTCATGGAGGTTTTTGTGCCTTAGTTTAGCCGGCTGACATAAAAGATTATAAGTGACATCCACGAACTGTTTTTTTAGTGATTACTTAATTTGAAATGTTAAGTAATTTAAAAGCAACAATAATAAATGAGTAACTGACGACGTTTACAGGACTGCCAAAGTATGTCATCGTAGTTTTTGCATGCCTTAGGACTGTGAACCAAACTTCATATCGTTGAATTACGCTGTCTTAGCCAATGGAAGGGTTCTAAAATAAATTGCTATCAGATCGTTTTAAAGTCCTTTTTCGGATGAATCTACTCTGAATAAAGGAACCTTGTGACCCTTCAGCATCTTAATTTTGTTTGAACAGAGTGCTTCGCACAAGAGCCCTGTTTTTAAAATTATGGGCAAGGAAAGGCTGCGTTTGCACGCGATAATCCTCATTTTTACGGGAAAACATTTCCTTTAAATAATTTAAAATCTTTTTTAAGGTGTGTCTGATGTTGCTTTTCGCTAAATATTAAAATAAGGAATTAAAAATTCAACTTACATCGGTGGAATTCGTGGATAAATGCACAGTTCCTTGTTCATAAACGTTGTTGATTTAAATAAGGATAGAAGTGACGGAAAGCATCATGAGCTGTGGCTAATGGTAAATTAATAAAATACTTAAAGTGGTAAACATTTATGAGGAAAAGTTAAAATCTTAGATTTCTTTAACATGGTGTACAAAAAGGGCAGTTCCGAACAATCCATTGAGGTATTGAAGGTAAGGAGCGCACTTCATATCACCAAACAGAGTCATAAACGGATGGATAAGCCTTTTACTATCATTCTGGCGGAAATAAATAAATTGAGTCTTTAAACCCGTCGCAGCGCAGTCTTAAGGTACACGGGGCTCACCATAATGTTTTGTATAGGAAAATTGCCGAAAGTGCTGATCATACGCCTGCGCTACAAAGGAAAACTAAAATTTAAACTAGCTAAACACAGGCATCGACATCAAAATCCATTATAAAGTACGCAAATGTAGACAAAACCTTGGAAAATATTCCCTACCTAGGACAGTTTCACTTAGTAGAGTCCAAATACTTCGGTGCATGCGACACTTCATATGTCTAAAACTTCGCAAGTAGAGGCGTGTCAGTACTTCCAAACAGACAAATCACAAGTGGTTCTAATTAATTATTCAAATCTGCCAAAATCCTCTACTAATTAATTGTGCCTGGTAGTCATCGGGTGGAGTCTAGATTGATTGCTTTGGAAATCGTGCTTGGGCAGTCAGCTTACTGTATCAGAATTGGTAGATTCTAAACGTTGCAGTGGCCTCGTGGGGTAGCTTGACACAAGTTTGATAAAAAGCATGGCTCCTGATGGGGGCCTCGTAGCTCAGTTGACTGAACTAAAGCCTTCCCCTTGCTGGCATGGGTTTGAATCCCACCAAGGCCGCCAAATTGTTTCACAAGTGTTCAAAGGAATTATTCAACATAGCCAAAATCCTCTTCTAAGATATATCCTAATTGCATTTGACTTAATGCTAAATTGTGTGAAACGCGAATGCCTCAGTGGCATTCGAACCAACAAGGGTAACGACGCTCGTAACCACTTCCTCAACGATGACTTGACTTGACATTTTCCTTAGTCGGACCAGATTATCCGCCCGAGTTTCTACAAATTAAGGAACCCATAAAATCGAATACGCTAGGTTGACAGTCTTAACAAGCTTTCCCAAGAAATAAGACTAGAATCAGGCAAAGTAAATGAAAAGGTGTCATGGTAGAATAGGCCGTACTCCTTCCATTTTGAATTTGGAATCCAGCGAGGTTATTGGGTTTTGCCAATTTAAATTGCAGTTAAACCGTTCTAATTGGCCAAATCAATAAATGAATTCACTGTAAAACCAACTGAGTAGGTCACTAAAAGCAGTAATATGACCTGGCTGACACTGTCAGAAGAAGAAGAATAAGACAAAGAAGAATTTATTTGGCTGCTTATTCATATAGATTCATACTCAAAGGGCTTTCCGTGCCAGAAAACCATGACAGTCATTCCTCTTTTTGCAACCGCATAATGTGTTAGTTGAAGGCAGTCTTCATTCGGTGAATTAGCCAGAGTGGTGCGAATAATAAAATTGGGCCGCCAATGCGGATCTACGATAGCAAAATTTAAATAATCTTTTCTTTTTTATTGCCGATTACAAAATCCTTTCATATTATCGTTTTTCCGCCTCACTTCCCGTCCTACCCAAAGACGTATGAATTCCACGTTCCAATTTTTGACCTTCACTTTTCAAGTAGCAAAAGGTTTATATGACTTAAGTCTAGGAATTGGACTCTATACCTTGTTTTGCCGTACTTACGTCATTCGCCTGCAGGCGCTGCAATTCAACCATTTTCAATGTAATTTAAATTGTGCATCAATATTTTACAGTTAATAAGTGCTACAGCGTTTACTGATGTCATTCAGTCGAGTTAACCTCTACCGGGGATCTAATGTTTAATTCTCCTGTTCGTTTGAATTAAAATGTTTGCCTTTAAACAAGCCAAGCAATCTTTGTGGCAATTAAGGAGTCTTTCAATCACTTTGAAAAATATTCTCCTGCGCTAATTCTTGGCTCAAATTTAGATGATAGGCGAGTAAAAACTCCCATCTCACTTCTTTCCCAGATCACATGAGTTAAAAACATTTCTAAACCTAGTTTAAGCCAAATGGTCACCGCCTGCTTATAAATGTTTTTCGCCGATTCGTCTCCGTGAGTCACTAAAGCTTGGACATCTTGAATGCAGTCCTACATTTTTATGCTTATTTGATTAAGTCATTTTTGACAGAAAAGTCAGCCGCAGTTCTTTTTGTTGGTCAATGTGACTCACCGAATAGACTTTTTTACTCCTGCTTGTCTTTTGCTTCTGGGGTTTTTGTACCTAAGAGGATTCGGCCCCTAGCATGTTTTAAAAGGTCGCAGGCTATTACGTCGACAAGTATCAGACAACTTATTTAGTGAAGCATCCCTTTTTAGGACATCATCGAGGTTTTGGCAGACCGGACCCTGAAAAGTCGCAGTTCGAGATGGCGGTTTTTCTGGGTTTCTCGTTGGGCCGTGACAAATAAGGCCACTCTATTCTACACCCTCGAAGAGGCCATTTTACAGACCGAAAGTCAGTGCGATTCGAGAATGACGATAACAGAAATTCTTGGTGCGACATCTACTACAGGTGAAGGGAAGGTTTTGCATGATGATAATAAGTAAGTCATTTTTGCATCCTTACCTAGGTTTTTGCACGATATCCTTTGAATTATCCTGTAAAAGACCTTTTTGCAGTGTAACTGCTAAACTTTTCTGAGCCGATCTGACATCGGGTTTTGATAAATGTTTCTTCGTGCAGTTACAGCATTCATTTGAACTGACTACCGTCAAGAAAAGAGACTGGCTTTAGCATGCATAGTGCCTAGGAAAGAAACAGGCATTTAAGATTAATCAAAGCCATAAATTTTGTCCATCCTCTAGTTAATTTTAAAAATTTAAATTTGGAAGTATTAGCTTCAGTTGTTTCTCAGAATTCTCTCAGATAATCACTGTATTTTCTATTAAAGTGGCTTCTGACCTTCTCTGCGCTCTCTGTTACCCAGGCTTGTAATTTAAGATAGAATTATGTTTGAAATTGTTTTTACAGTTTCCTTGGGTATTTCCGGTTAGTAAATGCAAGAATCTAACGCATACTATACAAGCATAAACATTTCGAACGATAACAGTTCGTCCGAAAATTCGACAAAACTACGGGGCCTCGTAACGTGAGCCTTGATACTCCCACTGCATTTATATTCAGACGAAAAAGGCAGTCTAAAACCAAGGAGTATCTCATCCTTTTTTTCGCTATCATATTTTTAACAGTTGCAAGAGTAAACGTAAGAACGTTTTTACTGACTTTTCCCTGTTGCATGGCTCAATTTTGATGTTATCTGCTAGCCTGTTCATATAGTTAGACGACTTTGTATGCAAAGGGTATCAATAACCTAAATCAATAGTCTCTTTAAAATCCATCATCCACTATTTTCAGAGAATGCCAGGTGAAGGGAATTCTGACTGCCCATATGTAGTCACTCGCCTCGATAAAATCAGGAGCAGACATGCCCAGGACTTTTGTTAATAAGTCTGCTGGGACGAAGTATAAATGTTATGGATATATGATAGATTTATACAATTAGGTGTCCTTCGATTCGCTGCCCTTATTTAGACACACAGGAACATTGTGTTGGCTAGAATCGAAATGGCAATCTTTGATAGATATTGTTTGTGTTTTAAGATTCTGTTATGGTGACATTACTCACATTTCACAGAATTTTGTTAAATTAGATTATGATCAGTCATTCATATAGGCATTCGAAGGGGTATAAAAATGAACGAGAATTATTTTCCATTGACAAGCCCCTAGGTTTGCAGTGCTGACATCTTTCGTCAGGCGCGTTTACTAGACACTCTTTCTGTTCAATTGGCAAATAAGCGTTAATAAGAAATCACCACAGGGGCCAAAGTGATTTTGCCAGAAACGACGCGCCCATGGTGGTTTTATTTTTTCGATATCAACAGCGTCATTTATGACAAATGTGTTCTTCATGGCACCAGAGTGAACCAAAATTTTCCGTTTGCAAGCGCTTAAACGATTGCATAAAAGCAGTGAGAAAGCTTTGACCTGAAATGTGGAGATCGGATGACTGGGTGCTGCATCAAAACAATTTGTCAGCTTACAACAGGTTTTTGTCAAAAAACGACATGAAAACGGTTTCTTACCCCGCCTAACTCGTCTGATATAATCCCCTGTGACTTCCTCTTTTCTCAAGCATGAAGAAAAAACGTAAACGGAAAGTATCTTCAGAAGGTAAAAGATGTTACAAAATAATCACTGGTGGCACTTAAAAACACTTTTTTACAATAACATTAAAAAGGCTTTTAAATAGTTGAAGCCCATTGGGACACGTGTATATAATCAAATGGGCAGTATTCTGATATTGAATCCTTCTTTGAGAATGCATCTAATTCAGAAATAATTTAAATGAAGAATTCTTGTTTATTGGGGTGCTATCTCGTAGTTTTCGATAACTTGCATACATGTTCATGTGCCTCTAGTAGCGTGAAACCGAGCCCACCAATGTAACCTGACTGGAAGATATAAGGTGAGAAGCCAGTTTTCCTGCAGCTAAGAGAATACAATATTGTGAAAAATGATAACAGCAATCAAATTTTGCTTTTTGTGAAGCAATATTCGAGCAGGTAAATCACTACGATATTTGGTCAAAAAAACCGTACATCAATTCAAAAAAGACATCAGACAAAGGGTAAGAGTGATGCTTTGCTTAGCAAAATGAAGAGCTCCCAGTGATCATCTCAGATGCGTTACATTCATGCTTACACTTTCTTTGCTATAAAATCCGACTTTTGTATAATTTTCAGCCATCCCTTCAACAAAACCCAATGCAATTCCGTTTAATTGACTCCTGAGTGAACAGATAATAAAATCGAACTTACAGTTTCATCGGTTCCTCTGGAAAATGTTTGATCACTCGACATTTCCTTGACCTACGATGTGCTATTTTTTTGTATGATACGTATTTTCTAATGTTCTAAGCGGAGTTCTGTAATACAAACCATAATATTTTATTATTTTACGACAATAAACTTCAACTTATAAAAGTAAATAATCTACTGCTGAACTAATTGCCTAGACAAGTTGTGTACAGCTCCGGGCTTCACGCTGAGATGAATGCGACTTCTTGGTGTTTTTGACAATATTTTGTCTTTATCAACAATCTGCGGAAGGTTAATTTCGTATGATTTAGACTCAGAGTGAGGTTGAAGGTGCTGCGTCCAAAATAGAGGACATTGTAGGAAATGTAACCAAACAGAATAGGCGAGCTTTAAATTTAATTCGAAAGTAATTCAACTATATTTCTTACTGAAAGTTACGGCAGGTGGCGATAAAGCCAAGTTTGGATAATTTATTTATTTCTCTTTAAGTGAGCTGTGCAGTCCATGGTTCCTTGTTTTTAGTGCTCTTCTTTTGCTTTATATGGTCAGATGCAACGCCGTATTTTCGGTTTATCAGGCATGTTATCGACAGGTTTCATTTTGAATTTCACTTCTAAACAAATGCATAAGCGCATTTTGTAGAAATTCATCTGAAAGTATGGCTTTCGTACCTGGGCATAATCTGCTTCTGCGAATGCATATGTGGTAAACTTCAAAATACTTTTTGAAACAATAAAATGACGTCTGATGTGCGATGCAGGAGACCTCCCTAAGGAATTTGACTTTTCCTGCCTGAATTTTTTTTTCATTACCGCCACCGGATCCTATAATTAAAGATAACTTTATAGAAGATGGGATATGGACGTTTAAATCTTTAATTATTTTTTAAAAATTAAACTTTAACCTACACAACGCTCAGCGGTCACTAATTACTGATTTACGCATAATGTGCCTC
Source organism: Schistocephalus solidus (assembly GCA_017591395.1). NCBI lineage: Eukaryota > Metazoa > Platyhelminthes > Cestoda > Diphyllobothriidea > Diphyllobothriidae > Schistocephalus > Schistocephalus solidus. Next base: position 44,349 of record WEDG01009494.1, on the reverse strand, counting down.
CCTGCAAAAGGAATATGATTTTTTTCTATGACGTTTAAAAAGAGCTGTAGTAATTACTTAAAATTGAAAATGATAATGCTACTTAAGCACATTGAATATTATTTTTTTCTTTATCTTAGTCATTTAAAAGGAAGCACTACTTAAATCTACGCGATTACACCGAAAAATATCAGTTTTTATTCTTTCTGTTGACCAGAAAAATGTATCGTGAATAGAAACTACTAAAAATTATTTCCATAATCTTTTCGTACGGTTTTCCTCTAAAATTGCAAGCATTCGGTGGCCAGGATTGGATCGAATTTGCATAAACTGGCCTGCGTTACCAAGAAAAGGTTTTTGTCAAAAAGCCATTTCTGGCAAGATTTTAGCTCGCTGACATTTAACCAGCATAGTATACAGCAAAGATATAAAAGATTGGGTCACGTCGTTTCTTTCCTGCCTGACAAGAATGACAGTGCATTCGCAAAACTAAGACCCTTTGTGGGATTTTAGGCGCTGATGCTGATTGGTGAGTTTCGATAGGAGCCTATTCATGTTATACTGTCATCGATCAACGACATTCAGGTACTTCTAACTATAATTTTCTCGTTTTAATACAACTAGCTAGCTAAAGGCTGGTGATCGACTTAAATTGTAGCAAAAGCTTCCAATTTAAGTGTATTTGCTCTAGCATGCCGTAGATGAGGGTCAAATTCCTTCAGCTTTTGTCTAACTAGACTTGGAAAAAAAACTGGCACGTGTTTTCTGATCAGAAGTCTGCTAAAATGTGGTCCATTTAAAGGTAAAAATTAATTGACTTCTAAATTCGTAGTTTGCGTGACTAAATTCAAGATAGTCTCAACATTCTCGAGCCGTTCTTAGGTTTTTCTGTAAATTCTGCTCATCTTTCGGCTTACTTTTAAAAATTGAATGTAATTTTTTTTTCAGCGCGTTATGCAAACATTTGAATGCTTAATTACTGGTGTGAACCATTTACTAATTCTCCCATAATTTCTTTCAGAGTAAACTTTGTAGCATAGAATCCCTAAATAGCGAAGATTTAAAAGACAAAATTCCGCAGTGGCGGTGAGAGTCCTGAAGATGAAGAAGGTAAATGACAGCCATGCACTTTTGTCAATGAACTTTTCCCAGCAAACTTTGAAGAATAACCCATGTAATTGTGTGCGAGATAGGTACGAGGCAAGGATGTCAGTATTTCAATGAGGTCTGGCCTTCTGATACAAATTGGTAAAGTGACACAGTTCTATAAATGGTTCCAACAAAAACTCAATGAAAAATAAAATATTTTGGGTTTTTTAAATGTGTTCGATGCTTTATCTCTCTGCACACCGCTGACAATCAATTTCTTGATCGAATATTGACGTATAAGGAAAATTGGATCCTAAAGAGATCAGAACAATGGGTAGATTGTGATGAAGAACCCAAACATTCCCCAAAACCAAAATTCTATCAGAATATTACGACGATTGTCTGGTGGTCTGTTATTAATGTTTTCCATTACAGCTGTCTCGCGGTTAATAACAGAATGACAGCAGAAGTTTACTTCAAGCAAATTAATTAGATGCATGTTATCTTTGAAAGAATAAGACCCGTATTGGTGAGTTTACCTGACCTAATTCTGCAGCATGAAAAAGCACGGTCACATGTTGACAGGAAGACGCTCAAGAAACTTAGTTACTTGACGTACGAGAATTTACCACATGCTGTTTATTTAACCGATGTTTGAGTAACTGACTACCATTGTTAAACCATCCGGGTACTTTTTTAAGCAACAAAACTTTCAAGAACAAAATTGAAGTAAAAGCTGGATCCCGAGATTTTTTATTATTAATACCAGTGAAGTTTTACAGACAAAATATAACGGATCAAGTTCTTCGATTATGGAGATGCATAGATTTTCGTAGATCATAATTTGACTTCATTAAATATAATTAGTGCTAAATTAATCATGACCAAATATTCGTTTCGGAAATAAGCCAGCATTTTCCAAACTATCGAATAATTTTATACAAGCCTGTTGGACTTTTATGAATATGTTTTATTCCTAAATTATATATCAATCTACCTATTATTAGTTATAGTATTGATGAGGTATAACTCAATTTTAAAAACATACCTGAAGGAGAGTCTTTCACCAGTTCGAGTAAAGCAAAAGGTTCCAGTGCTTTAAGGCCTTTTGCGGAAAACGATGCCCACCATTTGCCGCAGAGTATAGTGGGTGCGGGGACGGTGACTTGCGCGTGCATTAGTTTATAGAAGAATTTCGCAGTGTCTACCTCACTCTCCCATCCCTCGCCAACCTAAGACCGGTATCGAGGCAGAGTCAAACCAACCGAAGGCGGGATTGGTCGTAGTGACTGAAGAAGTTTACTGGCCATATTCCTGCTGGTTTCGGGCAGTATAGACCAGGGTTTCATATAAACAACAAATTGGCGGTTCGGATCCCAACCAAATTGGAATGCCATAGAGGCCAAGTGAAGAAAACATAATTGTAGCCTGGTTCTCTGTCCTGATAGGAGGAGGAGAAGGAGGACTGAATTATTTCGTCAGTTGATAGCCTTTCAAGCCACGACGTTAAGCGTGTCGTGATAGTTCAGCATCGCGACATATTGTATATAGTTAGTAATGCGCTGAAGTACCATGCGGTCGGAGCCCTCAGAGTATACCTCTTTCTCTCTCTCCCTCGTCTATCCCACTATTTTAAACCACATTTTAACAAACCTAACGTTTTGTGACTCCTGAAAGTCTACAAACATAAGGCCTAAGCACTTTTGTTAAGCTCATAATTTATAAACGGTTAAACGTTATGACACGATAAAAGGTTGAGTTAAAATCGATTATTGTAGTTTTCCGATATTAAGCTTAAGAAAACATTTATCGTAATCTGCTTTCCGTTTAGTGTCCTCTGAGGATATATTTTCACGCATATTAAAAAATCAACGCTTTATTTCAGAGTATGATACAACAAAGCTAAAAAAATAATTCGCGTATGCAAACACGGCAGGATGCCTGACAATATACACATCAGATTTCATTCTAAAAATCACAGATATCACGTAGGCAAGAGTAGTATGGAGGCCACAGCACTAAGAAGCCTTTACAACCAAAACATCGGTTTGAAAGAGAATCAAACTGCCCCGTCAGATTTAACTCTTCCTAACCACAGATTTTGGATCATTCTTCTAGTTCAAATGCCTCAGCAGTAGTTAAGTGAGGAAAACATTGGTATACCATAAGGAGGTGTGTCTTATAATCAGTCTCATGCGCACTTTATTCACAAATTTGCCAATAATCTCTCCGACCCTGTCGCTTAAATTAGTATGTAATCTCTAGCGTTAGGTTGAATGTTAACAGCCTCTGTCGAAAGTTCGCTTAACGAAAGTTTGATGAAAACTCGAGATAAATTCAAACTCAGAACATTTCGACCAACATGTCCTGAAACAAATTCCTTCCCGTTTTGTTCGACCGAGCTATTGATGAGGTCCACAGCTCTTCCATTTGCTGAAGGCATTCTTAGGAAGAAGGCTACTTCCTGGACTGGTCCTTATGTCTAGATCTCTGCCCCTTTATTTAGAACAACCAAACAAAACTTTTGTGGCATTAAATTGAGCGCGATTCGGAGGAGTTTCGCAAACCCGTTTTGAAAAAAAAGTCATTCACTTATCTTTTAAAATGAGAACTTTTGTCGTATAAATTTAAAATTATCAAGGAAGCTGATGTTTCTTATATCGAATAAAATTTTTTTGCAATTTTTCGCTGTGGTTATAGCAACTAAATTAAATCGTCGTCCTGCTGTTTGGGGATGCTGTGTGGGCCATTTGGAATTATTCGAAGCTGTATATCGCTGTAGTAGCTGAATAATTAATCACCTTCAGAAAGAAATCAAATGAAAAAAATGCATTTTTCCGTCATTATTTATTGTTCTCCTCGTAAGACGAAAAGGAACCCCATAATATAGTAAAATATATAGGCATTTTATGTATCTTATTACTTGTAAAGGTTGTCATATTGAGTAAAGCTACCAGGAGATACAGGCGGTTTTAGATTTTATACGGAGTGAGGGCAATTGGAGTTTTTCACTCAATAGGAAAATGTAAAAGTCAAATTTCATTCCAAAATCTTCAAAAAGTAGCCTTTACAAAAATGAAGATTTTTTTGAAAAATAACATTCACCTCATCACAATGTAAAATACATCGTTAAAACAAACTGTACAGCCTTTTCATGCACAACCACACATATATGTGCTCAATTAAATTGCACGGCCATTTGTGTCGCCTAACTCTCACCAGAAATTTACTATTTTATTATATTTCTTGGTCAGCCCTTTTTTCAACTATAGTAGATTTGAAAATCATGTGGATATGTGAAGTTGATTATAGGTACTCCAATCAGCCTTCCCTTATTACCTAGATAATACAAACGTCGTGTTGGCTCTTACTCAAAAAGCGCAGTCGTGAGCACTGCCTAAGCGATAGCTAAGTTTAAATCAGTTCTTTGGGAGCTTCACTATTTAGGAAAATTCAAATGTATTTTGTCCGAATACAACCGATCCTTTGAAATGTATTTTATGTCAAGGCAATGAAAGAACCCATCTTTCCATTGTGAGAGAAAGGTGAAATTTGCGATCGGCATAATGCGCAAGGGAAAAGTGACAAGAAGAGCTCAAAATGAGCTGAGTAGACTCAATCATCGCTCGTTTCACGCTATTGTTGTTTATCTAAGCTAGACAAACCACTATCTAGCTGATATTATTTCTCCTCGCTATAGCTATGGGGATGCTTTTAACTTGTCAAGTTGGGTAAAATAATAATAATTGGCCTAAATGGATTTTAATACTTTGGCATATCTGACAAGTCGGTCCTTTTTTGATTGGGTCGAGCATCAAGCAAATTGAAACGTAGATAGGGATAAATAAATCATATTTTAACGTAGTGACTTATTTTACTTCCTCGGAAAAATCTCTTAGGTACATTTTGAAGTGTATTACTGCGGAAGTACTGACCAGAGATGGGGGAAAAAGTTTTGTTCTAAATGACTCCACCTGGATTATTTTTTTTTAAATTCATGTGGCAACACAGAACGTTTCGGTTTGGCAGGTCCCACATTTCTCACAGTCAGTATCCGTAAAATTATTGTAATTTTTTCGTATTTGAGTTTTCCCATTTTGCACTTAATTTTTAGGTCGTGCATAAACCTACAAGGTTATTTATTTTTGAGTATCTCGCTAACTTCAGTTCTCAATCACTTGTCTATGGTAAAGTGTACTTTTCGCAAAGCTGCCTGCACATGTTCTTCCGCACTCTGCATAGTAACATTCTGCTCTATGTACTGAAGACACGTTCCATCCTCACACATCCGTTAAACTTAAAACGTCCAGTTGGCAAACATATGGTTCCCGTAACTCTTCATCATGCCTGTACCATCACAAGTGGTTGAGGGGTTGATCGGATTTGTGGGCGTTTATTTGTTACAATCGATCGTTCCCACGTCACCTGCATGGGAAGGTCAACGTGTTAATTTTCGTGTTTGCCGACTGGACTTTTCAAGTGTAACCTGGGGATATTCGCAGAACATATCTCTTAGTTAAGTCTTCATAAATAACTACTCGGAGGCTATTTTCGGTGTCGCTGCCATTAAAATTTGCCCATTGAATTGTTAACTTAGAATAAAACCAAATCGGATATTTGGTAAGTAAAAAGAAATTTTTATTTAAAACTCAAAGGATGTAATAGTTCAAATTTATTCGTAGCAGCCTAAGAAGAAACGATTACCAAGGCTAATAGCAGAGATTTTAATAAATCACCGATCTACCTGCGTCAAAAGCCTTATACTCAACCAGGCACGAGGTAGGTAATACCCATCCAAGGAAAGGTTACTGTGTTTTTTTCGTTCTTTTTGACCAAATTTGTTCTTAAGGCCATCAAATACGGCTTATTAATGCATGCCTTTTGTATCGCTTTCCAGTTATCCAATAAATTCCTAATTCTCTCCCTCTCTCATTATGTCGTCCATGATAGAGTTATTGAATTCAGCCAGTCAATAAACAGGGAACAGAGAGCGTCACATTATCAAATGCCCAGCATTTCACATGTTCGAAAGCAGTGTTCACGCCTACAGCGCAACCTGTTTCGCTTTTGTCCAAGTCTCAAGGTCCTCGAAGGGAGGGGATACGAGGGTCAACCTGTGGGGTCAGAATCCATTTTATCCTCATCCTCGTCCTCACCGCTCTTTGTGCTCCACTGGAAGGTGTGGGAGGAGGGAATCACACTCCTCTTTTCCAACGGTGGCTGGCAGGCCAATTACTTTCCAGATCACACCAAGGTCATTGTCTTTTGGTAAGTCGGGATTAGTGTGTACCCCATCGCTGGCCAGTGGAAGATCTCTCACCAGAACCCTTTTGTTCGCGGACATTTCGGACTGGTTTCGCTCGCATCCCCAACACGCCCTCCATCTGGCCCGCCCTTTGAGTACCTTCATTTAACATCCCCCCCCTCCATCCCATCTACTCATTCTAACAGTCCGCACTGCCTGATGTTCACTTTCATGCAGATGTTCTTCAATTGGCTTATATTGTTCAACTATTTTGTAGCCACTGCTTTTATAACTTTAGGCGGATAGCTTTGCTACCTCCAATTCTTATGAATATAGTATATTTCATTTTAGCGACGCGCTGGATATTTGCTGTGCAATTCTGTATGCCACTCAGGACGGCTGATTGGTGTGCAAATTATACCAGACAGTTGCATCAGCATACCCCCAAAATTTTCTCGCGTTTGGCGTCCGTGTATTTATCAGGTACGGGCCAGGTTGCATTTACTCCCATCTATCAGATCTAAGGATTTTATGCTGTCGACTGACATGGACTGTCGAGTATTTTTCCCATATGTGTTATAAAAGTAAGACATCAATAATTACAGTGAAGATTCACACTGGTTTTGAAAAAGCCTTTCATGCTAGAATTACCATTCTGTTCGAACTGGTGTCTTTGACAGTGGCTACAGCAGCAGATTGTTTTCAATTTTGGCTCAGCGAGGATTATTTAGCGGTCAGAATATGCCATTTTCTGTTTAAAAAACTTTGAGAGTAGACTATAGCAGTTACTTTAAGACCAACACCTTTACCTTCTTTTCCCAAATGGAAGTCTGCAGGAGTCTTTCCTGGGAATATATGAGACGATGACCTTTATTTTTTACTCATTTAAAAGAGAAGGCTGAAAAGGAGCTCCTTCAGTTGGATGAAGTTAGCTTTCTAGCTGACCACTCGATCAAACGTCGAACAAATAGCCGGGTATTTTGTAGGCAAATGGTGATCTTAAGGCTAAATGCTGCCGCATTAATCAAGCGCATTGCCTTTTTTCTCCAATTTTTATTCACAAATGGAACAAATTTTGGTATTTCAGCGTTAAATAAAGGAATATTGCTGTTTATCAAGACAGAATAAGTAGAGCGATTAATATTTCATTCAACTTTTACCTTTAAAACCTACACATGAAGCGTCAAAAGATGTTTCACATATATGCCTTGAAATAAATGCTTTTTTCACCGATCCTGAAATAATAATATACGCGTATCAAAATAACATACCATCGCATGATTGCACTTCAGGGCGATTGTTCTCAAACAGCTCTCACGAGTTGCGGGAATACAAATTTTCTTAAGGGTAGTAAAGTTATTTTATTGCTGTCCTATGTTTATAAAAGTCAGGTGTTTTAAGCAACGAGTATCGCGTTTAATTTATTTGGCTTACTACACAAACGTTTATTCTTATGTGGGCTACTATTTAATATTTTGATAGATGTGACTTAAAAAACATTCTTCGGCTTTGTTTTCATATGCTGAACAACTCCGGTGTGATTTTTGTTAAAATCATCCCAAAATATTTAGAAAGGGTCCTCTCTGGAGACTATTTTATCCTAGGTTTATTATCATTGCGAAGCGTCACGCTCAGATAAGTGGAATTCTGACCCTTATTTAGGGCAAGCTCTGTCCACGAAAGAGAAGTTGATCACGCAAACTAACCTCACGCATTCGATTGGGCCAATTCAGAAAATTTTCTAAAATTATCATAACTACTAAATTATTTGGAAATCGAACTACATCGTTCTTTCGGGCACAAAAATTTAAAGAAAGTGTGACTTTTTGTTAAAATAACTGAGTGGAGGGATCTTAACATTACTCAATTCGGTGATAGTGTGTGACTCACCGATCTGCTTGAGGAACATGCATGTTCCGTTGTGCCCTGGAGCTCACAGTAGAGCCCTCGCAGCGGTCGCGTAGCGACGTGAAGCATATAATTTTTAAGTAGAACCGACAAAGACAAGGAAGACCGGAATGGCCATTTCTGGCTTATTAGCCGTCATCAACCAGTCATACCCAATCCCAAGTGTGAACAACCTGGTATTCGAACCCGCGACCTTTGGTAATTGAGTCGAATGCTCTACCATTGAGCCACGGGCTCGTTGTTTTGTCGGTTGCGATCGGGAATATGATGATAGTGTGTGGCTCACCGATCTGCTTGAGGAACATGCATGTTCCGTTGTGCCCTGGAGCTTACATTAGAGCCCTCGCAGGCGGTCGCGTAGCGACGTGCAGCATATAATTTTTAAGTAGAACCGACAAAGACAAGGGAGACCGGAATGGCCATTTCTGGCTTATTAGCCGTCATCAACCAGTCATACCCAATCCCAAATTACCAAAGGTCGCGGGTTCGAATCCCAGGTGGTCAACACTTGAGATTGGGTATGACTGGCTGAAGAAGGTCGCGGACTCGAATCCCAGGTGGTCCACACTTGGGATTGGGTATGACTGGCTGATGACGGCTAATAAGCCAGAATTGGCCATTCCGGTCTCCCTTGTCTTTTTCGTCTTTACTTTTATATATATATATATATATATATAAGTAAATACGACCGCCTGCGAGAGCTCTAGTCTGAGCTCCAGGGCACAACGGAAAATACATGTTCTTTAAGCATATCGGTGAGCCCCAGACTATCATATATATATATATATGGCAGTTAGACCGTCGATTTCGACGAGGTCCACCGTATGCTCCACACCAGGTGGTGCAGGGACGGTGACTTGAGCGTGAATTAGTTTTAAGTGATAGTAGCCTTGCGCTGCAGCTACCGCACTCTCTCCTCCTCCCCCACCTGAGCCCGGTGTCCAGACAGAGTCAATAAGACCGGAGATGGGAAAGGGCGCAGGTGGCTGGCGCGGCCGGAGCCGCCCCTGGGCGTACCACCACACCTGGCTCGGATCCCACAGAGTGGAAGTGCCATAAAGACCACATTAAGAAGGAGCCATTGCAGCCTGACTCTCAGTCCGCCAGTCAGCCCCTCCACACAAAACACACATTGGGCTGACCACGCGGTCCGAGTTATCCCGTCAGTTGGCAACCTTCCAAGCCACGGCTTTAAGCGCACCGTGATAGTTTTAAACGCGTCAGATTGTTTATAGTGAGGAACATGCGCTGAGCTTTCGACCTCACTCTCTCCCCAACCCCCACCATCAGACACTGTCCGAGCCGGTCAGTTGCCTGATGTGGGAGTGGGCGAATTGGCTGACGGATCGGCGTAACCGTCTTCGCGCGCCACAGCACGACCTGGCCCCATAACGCACACACCAGGATTCACAAACTCAGGGGATATGGAGCAGCCATCGCCGTCTGACTCCCAGTCCACTGGTCAGCCACTCGACACACACAGCACATACACTGAGCCGACGGCGTGGTCTGGTGGAAGCGTCAGATTGGCAGACTTCCCAGCCACGGTTTCTAGGAAACCGTGATATACTCTGGTAAATGGTGATTGTGAGAGTGTTGTCGATGCATTGGTGTAGGTAGTGGGCGCTGATGTAGCTTAGCCTCCGGTGGTTTACTGGAGGTTGTCGTGGAGGCGCATGTGTCCTAATAGGCCCATGCGGTGTGTAAATGTGCGGGAGCAGTGAGCGCAGTGAAGGCGGGCGCATCGACTGTATGTCGGAGCCCCAGGCACTGGTTCACCAGCCTCCGTGCGATGGATTCGCAGCTGACCGACCAGGCCGATGCGTGAGTTGAAGTTTTGGGCGCAGTGTGGACAGGAGAAATCGGTAGAGGCTGGGGTGATGTCATTCATGGTAGTGGGGGTGGCAGGGGCGCTTAGAATGGCAGGAGCGGAGGGTGTGCATGGTGTATCGGTGTTATCGACATTGTGGTGAATTCCACTGGAATGGATGCGCATGTGACCGAATAGGCCCATGCGATGAGTGAATGCGCGAGGACAGTGATGACAGTGGAGGCGACGATCTCTGCTGTGTGATGGTGCTCCAGGCACTGGCTTACCGGTCTCTGTACGATGTATTCGCAAGTGACCGACCAGGCCGATGCGTGAGGCGAATGTGCGGTCGCATTGAGTACAGCTTAGGAGAGATTCCCCATCGCTGATGGTGGTGGTAGTGAAGGCGAAGGCGGTGGTGGTTGCGGTGGTGGGGGTAACAGGCGATGAGTAGATGGATGTGGTCTCTATTATGGTGGGAGTAATGGAATCGATGCCAGGAGTGAGGGTGGGGGAGTCAGAAGGAGGGTTGGCAGAATTTGACGTAGAAATTGGAATTGTTGGATTGTTGGTGCATTGCGTCCGAAGATGTCCAACGAGGCCTATTCGCGCGCGGAAGATGCGTTGACAGTGTGGGCATGTTGGCAGGGCCTGGGCATTGGCGGTGTTGGTCCGGGGCGCTGGTGACTTTCATGCCGCTCTTTTGGCCTTGGCGGCGGTGATCCGGTTGGCCTCATAGATTGCTGAACCAGTCTTCACTTATCTTCTCCATACCGGTCTATCCTGGGCGAGGTCCTCCCAGGTCGCCGAGTTGATTTGCAGTTGCTTCAGCGATTTCTTCAAAGTGTCCTTGTAGCGTCCTTTTAGACCTCCCTGCCAGCGAGAACCCGTAGCGACATCTCCGTAGAAAAGTCGTTTGGGTAGTCGCTCGTCGTCCATTCTTACCAGGTGGCCGCTCCATCGCAATTGCACTTGCCTCAGCATGGCATGGATGCTGAGGATTCCGGTCCGCTCCAGGACTTCCGTGTCCGGGATCTTGTCCTGCCATCTCAGCTTCAGTATTCTGCGGAGGCAGCTGAGATGAAAGTGATTCAGCTTCCTGGCTTGGTTCGAGAAAAGACGGTCCAGGTTTCCGATCCGTAAAGGAGTGTCGACAAGACGACGGTCTTGTACATCTTCAGTTTGGTGTTCAGGTGAATACTTTGGCGATTCCACACGGAGGCCTGCAGCCCGCCGAAGGCCTGACTAGCCTTGGAGATCCGTTGGGCAACCTCGTCATCGATTCTCGTGTTTCGCGACATCGTGCTTCCTAGATAAGCGAAGTTTTCCACGTTTTGAGTTGAGCACCGTTGACATTGATTCGAGGAGCATTGTATTCCGCGCTGGGTGGCGGCTGGTGCATGACAATCGTTTTGGCTGTACTGATTGTTAATCCAAAATTGGCGCAACCTTCGGCGAAGAGGTCCATGCTCCTTTGCATGTCCTCCTCCGTCACGGTGTTAAGGGCGCAGTCGTCCGCGAAGAGCAAATCATGGACTGTAGTCGTAGACACGTGCGTTCGAGCCTGCATACGCCGACTGTTGAGAAGGTGCCCGTCAGTTCTGTAGGCGATGCGGATACCAGGCTGCTCATCACGGTAGGCGTCCATCAGCATAGCCGATAACATGAGACTGAAGAGGGTGGGGGCCAGTACGCAGCCCTGCTTCACTCCGTTGGTCACTGCGAATGCTTCGGATACCGTCCCGTTGTCAGTGACGCGCGCCTTAATCCCGTCATGAAGCTGACGCACCATGTGCGTGAACCGCTCAGGACAAGCAAATTTCTGCATGACTTTCAACAGTCCGTCACGATTCACCGTGTCAAAGGCTTTCGTGAGATCCACGAAGGTGGTGTATAAGAAGTCAACTAAGCGCGTGACACTCACTGATGTGCTTACTAGATCCCCTTCTGTCCGCATGCCAGCCCGCTACTGGCTGGAAACGAACGTTTTATCATAGGACACATGCCACATAAAATACAAGAGTATGTTGCAAAGGGTGCAGCAGGCAAGAAGCAGACGTGAAACTTGTTGCTTTGAATTATACTTCTTGGGATGCCCAGTTTCCAATTGATACGTATAATATATATATATATGATAATGATAGTACATATAATACAGACAATGATAAGGGAGACTGGAATGGCCTTTTCTGGCTTCATAGTCCTCATCAGCCAGCCATACCCATGCCCAAGCACTGCGGAGACGGACGGCGACAATCAGAGATTTATCCCAAAGAGGTGTGCCTGGTGCCTAGGGTATGCATAGGTACTTATGGCAGATGCTTCCGCCTCTTTAATGCCAACTGATGTTCGTGGATGCGTGTAGAGGCGCATTTTCCTGTTTGGCCACAATAAACAGCATCACATGCCTTACCCTGGATCTTGTAGATGACTAAGTTCTTGTCCAAACAGTTGACCGTAGCCATAGGGTGGACAAGCTGGGTATGCAAAGTAGCTCTCGGTTTGTGTGCACATGAAGTTGGTGCATCCTAAGGTGTCTTTCGACGAGTTAGGGCACATTCTTACTGGAAGGGTTCGCAATGTATTTATTTTGGGCACCTGATTGGAACTACTTGGTTCCTTTTTGACTTTTGCCGTCTGAAGCATCGGTTTATAAAATTAGGGTACCCATTCTGCAAGAATAATTCACACAAGTAATTCAGTTCAATTCGATAGCCTTCTTCGTGGGAGCAAGGTGTTTTTGCTCGACTGAGTAGACTGTTTACAGCACTCCGTCTGTGAGCGATGGGCTATCATAAGGTAAAATGACTTTGACATAAGTTTCCTTTCTATAAACCAATGTGTGTAGTGTTCCATCGGTCTTTCGTTGCACGTGAACATCCAGGAATGGGATTTCATTGTCAACTTTCTTTTCGAGTGTAAATTGGATTCCCGGAGTTGTGGAGTTTATGGTGTTATGGAGCATTTCCAGACGGTCCTTTTTAACGCCAACAAATGTGTCGTCTACATAACGCAAATATTAAGAACGTAGCCTTACTCGTCGAAAGACACCTAAGGGAGCAACAAATTCATGCGGCACACAGACCGAGAACTATATATATATATATACTTGCAGTCGTTGATGAACGCTCACCGATCGCTAACAGAACTCACTCGTCACATTCTGCTTTGGGGTTCACTCTCGATCAACCGCACACCAGCAGGCGAACATTGACGGCAAAGACACGTGAGGCTGGAATGGCCATTTCTGGCCTATTAGCCGTTATCAGTCAGTAATAAATAACCCCACCCGAGGCTCGAACCCGCGACCTGTTGATCAGAAGTCCAACGTTCTAACCACTGAGCCACGGGCTCCTTGTCTTGCCGGTTTACGTCGAGAATACTTAAGTTCGTCGATGAACGCTCACAGACAGCTAACGGAACGCATTCGTCTTGCTCTGCCTTGCGTGACTGGCTGATGACGGCTTATGAGCTCAAAATGATCATTCCAGTCTCTCTTGTCTTTGCCTACAACTTTTCATCGGCCTTAGAAACTTACGTGTATACGTAACGGCCTACCGTAGTCTTATGCTGCTATGCATACATCGCACCTTTAGCCACACAGTGTCCACTCGTATCTCCAGGCATGTTTATATAATGGTGCGGTAAAATCCTAGTGACACTGGAAGAGTGTTAATTACACCTGATCCAGTTCACAAATAGCGATAGTCCCTGTAAAAAATTATGGACAAACAATTTGTAGTTTAAAAAAACTAGGGTTGTTTACTGCTCTCTACCAGCCGTCAGTCAGTCTGAAATGCAGCAGGAGCCAAATGCCTGGTAAAAAACGTTTTGTACAAAGAAAGAAAGAAAGTCCTATTACACCAGAGGCGTGTTACGGCATGATGCCAGTAACGGATATTCGGTTCATCGGTGCGTACCGATAAAAACTCCTGGTTCACTCATAGGCCTTAAAAAAACTGAAGGTATCCCATTCGCAATCCACAAATTCAAGAAACCACACCTGTAATTGAATAAGGAATTAATTTTACAAACTAAATTGCCCGAAAATATAAATTTAACAGGACGATGGCGGAAAACTCCAAACCAAAGTCACGAGGCTGACGTTCCAAATTTTTGAGTAGCATTTGTCTTTCTGTGACGCAAATCACACGTTAGTTCTACCGTCTTAATCCGACGATGTCCACGGTAATGCTTCACAGAAGGGTGGTGCAGGAACAGTGACTTGCAAGTGAATCAGTTTTAAGAGATAGAAGACTTAGATAGTATCCACCGCACTCTCTCTCTCTCTTCCCTTACCCACCCGGGTGTCAAGACATAGTCAAGAAGACCGAAGGTGGGTTCAGGCGCAGATGAACCATCTCCCACGGAGTGGGAGTGCAGCATGGGTCGACACCTACGCGTGCCCATGTTGGGCACGCGCACCCCTCATGTTCGGCATTTGTTATGGGACCACATCCCAGAATAATAACGCCTTTCGCACCCTGATTTGGCCTCCGTGTTGGTTCAGTGCATTGACCACGCGGTCCGTTTAGGGGGCAAATGATGCAAATCATGGCTTGTTAACTGTTGCACCGTGATGGGCTCGAATCACCAAAACCCGGAATTTGCCTCACCTACTCTACCACTTGCGCTACCGGCTGTGGAAAACCCGATGTTATCTCACTTGTAACTCCCGAGGTGAACTTGATGATGTCTGAACTAGGAAAAGGTTTTTAACCCCTCCTTGTACAAAATAGGTTTTTTAAGGGGTTTGTTTGTTTCATATAAAGGCAGTAAATATGACTCATCTGTTCTTTCTTTCTCGAATTTAGTGTGGAATCAAGTCTTTCGGGCAGAAATTAACAGAAGCAAACGATATTTCTACGGAAAACGAGGCACATTGTGCAGGGGTGCACACTGCCCACAACAGAACCGGTTTGGAAGACCCTTCAGATTTTTCCCACCTGCACGTTTTGGTAGATAAACATTTACACAGGCGGATAGCCTTCAGTTTGACTCGGATCTTGATGGAAGTCATTGACACGGCTGAGCAAACCCCACAATCCTGACTCCGGCCGTGCGGCTTTAATGTTTGGTTGCCTAGTTGCCATCAGTCCAGAAAATGGGCTGTCATGAAGCTTAACAAATCTAAAAGACTAAACGGTTACACTAAAAGAATAAAGTGTATCCAGTACCATGTTACATAGAAAAGTCAAGGGTCGTGCTGAGTGAGGTCCTATTCTGACCAACCTATAGTAAAAATCCCGATCAACAAAATTACTTCTAACTGACAGAACATCTCGAAGACTGCCACACTGAAGCCTGACAAAAACAGGAAGCATAAACCCGACGGAAAACAAATAAATTATCGGGTCGCGGTGTAGTGGGACTCCCGCCGCCATCAACATGGCGCTCACCTGCACGACCTCGACCGCAGTAGAGACTCCTGATAACCCTGTCCCGGTGACTGGATTTAGAAAACCTTTTAGTTTTCGATCAGTACAACTCCACAGTCTCCATAGACTTGCGCTTGGATTTGTTTAGCGTAAAAAAGACTTCAAAAGCAACTGAAAATGAAATCAGACGCGGTGGTCAAAAAAGACGAACATACCGTCCAAACGCGCCATAGGTGTACGTTTTGTTTATGCTCACTGTGCACATTAGTGTAGTCGTATCCGCACGTGTGCAGCCTACCTGTGTACGCGTGCGGAAAGGAATCCCGACATTACAAGTCGTCATGTCACTGTCTCCGATGGCTCCAGGCTTAGGCCAAAGGCAGAAAGGACAAGGTTCTGTCGTGGTCTGATCGAGGAACCCCCTACCACCATAACGCATATTCTTTATATTGGAAGGCCGACATCCCAAGAGTTATTATTTGAAGTCAAGTAAGTTCCTTGGGAAGGGTATGAAATTTTATGAGGTACATTTTTAGAGCTGGCTTCCCAGGTTTTGTCAGAGATTGAGTAAATATGCAAAAACAGTTTAAAGTTTCAAATCTACTTAAAAATATACCTGTTCGACGTTTGAGCCAGTTAGTTATCGCCGTGTTGCGCCGTTCATTGCCTTCCATTTTTCCCTGATATTTCTGTAGACGGTATCAAAACCTAAAGAGTCCATTGATGCACGGGTCATCGTGGTGCATGGCTTTGAATCAATCGTGCCTTTGTTGGAAGAGCAGGCGCGGACGTGCGTTTTCCCAGGTGGTAAGTTCGGTATCTAGAGCACGTATGGCCAGTTCGGGACAGATGGTCTCGCCTCGTTACCGGCAGTCGGTGCTCGTGGACACGTGTAGACGCGGATTTTCCTGTTTGGCCACAATATACTACATCGCAGGCATCTCCTAGGAGCTTGTAGACAACTTCCTTCTTGTATCCAACCCTATCCTTAGGGCGTACCAGCTGAATGTGTAAGTAGTTACCGGTTTGAGCGCCAGTTGTAGTTGGGGTCTTTGAAAGACTTCAGATACATTAATGCACGGAAGGATTCGTCTGCTTTGGAGTACCAGCTTGGGACGCTCTCCAGTTCCTTTTCTTGTGGCTCTTTTTGTTTTATGTATGACCACCATTTAGGGGGTAACCTGAGAAGAATCCCTCAGTTGGAGACGGTTATAGACGGAAGGTAACTGTGTCTAATTACAGCGAAGCCCTTGGAGACAGTTAGACGAAAGCCCCTGACGAATGCAGTACCCCTCCTGCAGTAAACAAAGTATTCCACCCCTAACTTGCTGGTAAGTCTTCTGAGCCGTAACCAGCCTTTCACAATGGCGCTATCAGTCGGCGTCGAAGCACATTTTCAGTGTATCTAGTAGGAAATTGGCCGAACGTGTCCGCACTCAGTAGTTAGCCGGGTTTAAAGTACACAACTACTCGACTAAATGTTCCTTAGTAATCCTCCTAGGCTAGCGAATGCTGGCGTTTGTAGCTCCCAGCCGTTCGAAGCAGTAAAATTGGTAAGCACTGCTCCTTTTATGTGGTGGCCTCCCATTAGGCAGTCAGAAAGGACAAACTTCACGCTTCCAGTCCGGGCATTTGTATTTTCCGTACCAGCAGGGTCGGGCATGCGGAAACAGTTCACAGTTTGCGCGTAAAAATTGATGTTTAGCATTGCCCGACGAAGGAGCGCAAGTTTGATTTCGAAGTAAACCGATTTAATTATAACCCGACTGAAAAACTATTTAGCACAGCCAACGATGACGATGCCGCAGTAAGGACGACTGAATTTAGCGGCACCGGACACCCTAATGGCGTACGGGCTATAATGCGACAGAGGCACCTCAAAGGCAGGTAATAGTCATACTGAACTGTGTCCACGCTAGAAAAATCAGGCACTGTGTTTAAGTTGCAGGAAGTTCTTACTTCGCTGTATATAATGGGCAGTTCTTTTTCTCCTTAAGAGGCTAGCTAGCATACTTGGCGCATAGTTATTGACAGGAGTCGTGTCCAGCAAATGTATGCGTAACCGGTTATAAAGGAGGGTCGAAGCCAGGAGCAAAGGTAATAAGCAGGGTGACTGGTAATGATTAGTTTCGATAGGATACTGCCACAATCGTGGCGATAGGGATAGCTGTGCGAACAAGTACTATAATTCCTCATCAATTAAAAATCCAAGGGTAATTAACCAGGGTAAGCTTAAGTAATTAAAACAATGACGACGTTACAAATCATGCAGCATTCACCACATTTATCCAGCCATTTTATTTCAAAACGGCAAACTCCGCTTAGTATTATCTTAGCAAAGTCATACTTACTATAGCGTAGCGATGTGAAGAGCCGCAATACGGCGGGGAAAAGGATAATAAATTACTTAAATAAAGGGTTACCCGTCTTCGTCACACGAGTAGGTTTAACGCTGCTGCAAGGCGCGCAGTGCACACTCCCATTCCTACTATACCTTCACCTCTCCTCGCTGCTTCCCGAAGACCAAAGTTTTACCCACAGAACAACCTTTAGTCAAAAGTCTTCTATTTTCTAATTGAATAAGATTAAGGTAAAAATATCAGCACTTGGCACTCATCGCTTTGGTGTCCAGGGTTGCATAACGTCAGCGTACAGCGGTTCCACTAAAAAGGGAAAAGAAAAATACCGCGGTAATCGCGGACTAAATTGGTCGGGCTTTTTCCGCCTTATTACCAGGTGCGAAG
Source organism: Schistocephalus solidus (assembly GCA_017591395.1). Lineage (NCBI taxonomy): Eukaryota > Metazoa > Platyhelminthes > Cestoda > Diphyllobothriidea > Diphyllobothriidae > Schistocephalus > Schistocephalus solidus. Next base: position 26,196 of record WEDG01009494.1, on the reverse strand, counting down.
AGCCGATGCAAGTGAGTCATATTGTAACAAGGATTATATTTCCAAAATTTACGGAATCAAGTATAATAACGAGGAATAAAAGTTGAAGTAACCTACGTCAGTTAAGGTTACTTTCTCTGCACAGTCGGCTAAGAAAGAGGCCATAAATAGTTAGTCTGTTTCTAGTTAATGGAGTGCATCAACGGATGGTGAGGCTGGTGGGCGCACGTAGGATGAATATAGACCGTATCGCCATTAGTAGGTTGGAAGCATAATATATCATGAAACAGAAGAAAACGTTGATTAATAGTCATCGCTACTGACATATTGTAGCCTTTAGAGCATGAAGTCTCTTTAAAGGTCTGCACATTTGCAGAACTTACGACATAACAGCCATGGAAATCACAAAAAAATGAATCGATGCAAAGGCAAGACAAGGTTGGTTAAAAATAACCATAGTGTGTATTGCTTGGTGTCTCACGGACACAGATGCAGCCGAACAATAGTGAGCGTTTTTTAACTAATTAAAATTCCCCATCGCAACCGATAGGACATCGTTAACTTGGTTCGATTGGTAAAGCGCTCGAGTTAATAGCCACAGGTTCAATCTTCCTCTTCTCTGTCACAAGTTTTTATTCGACCTACACTACTACTCGCTCTGCGATTGTCTCCGGTGATTTAGATCTGGCCTTTATATATATATATATATATATATATATATATGCATGTATATAGAAGACGGAAAGGCGATCTCTTGGGATCAGTAATATATTTATCCACCGTTTCGAGCTCCCACGCGAGCTAAACGTGAAGGAATAGGGGAATTGTACAACTAAATGTATATTTAGATCACCTACACCAAGAATGACCTTCAGCTGAGTCATCGAGTTGATCACGCAATGCCTGATAGGCGGCTAGTGAACTGAAGTTATTGATGAAGTCCGCGCTCGTGCCGCTCTTCCTCGAATAATTTTCGAAGAACCCCTTCCTTCTTTAGTACAACCGTTCGAAATGCATACAGCTTCAGAAGTGCAGGACAACGAACCCGTGACTCGGTGGATAGGGCATTGGGCTTCTAACCAAAAGGTCGCGAGTTTCAACAAATGAGGTTAGGAATGGCTGCCTGATGACGGCTTACAAGTCAGAAATGACCATCCCGGTCTTTGTTTTATTTGTCAATAATGTTATTCTGCCTAAATCACTGGCCACTATGCAGCTGCTTGCGGGGTTTGAGAGTGCACCAAGTCACAGCAGGATGAGAATGTCTCGGAAAGAGATCGCTGAGCGCCCGACCACCAATATATGTGGGTAGAACAGCATTACCGGCAAAGACACGGAAGAGTGGAATGGCAATTTCTGGCTTATTAGCCGTCATCAGCTAGCCATATCCAGCCCCGGCTGTAGCAAGCGTTAAGGCTCGATTCGCAAACCTGCTGGTTAGAAGTCCAAAGTTCTAACCATTGAGCCACGGACTCATGAAGGGACGACGGAGGATGCGAGTAGATTGATACCTTACTCGTTCGGGCTTATTTTGCCTTCAGTCAATCAATGATAACCCTGACCCCCAGCATGCGTTAATACATGGCGCAAATGCTCTACAAACGAGTTCTAATAGATAGATCATAAGCACTTCATTGAACAAAAGTTTATCAGTGTCCTGCCACTTGTCACTGTCACTATAGAATGAGTATTTCTTCAATCAAGAATGGGCGCACACTGTCCTATTGGTGTCCTGGAGCAAACAATCTCTGTACGTGTGGCAAAGGTCACGAAAAGGCAGTCAATTACCAGGCTGACGTAGAACAAGTAATAATAGTAGATGACAACAAATAATGAGGTTGGTTTGATATAACAGTTTATGGCTATTTCTGCCTTATTTCAGTTAATCATAACCCTGACCACCAGTTGATACCAGAAACACAAATATGCGCTCTTACACGGTGCAGCTCTGTATCAGTCTACCTCGGCCTTATCATAGCTTTCCGACTTCGGTTTAATAGGCGGTTGCCTGTTTGTGACCACCTTTGACCATATGGAAGTCGTTGGCCTCTGGAAGCCTGCATATATCGCTTTAAACACCCCACGAGGAAGAAGCGGAGACGAATTCATGGGTCCAACTGTATTTTCACTGAGCTTTCCGAATCTTCCTCTTTTCTGCCACCAAAGTGGCGAAGTGACTCTTCCTTCGAGTCTTGGTCTGTTCCACCTCGTCGCTAGTCCCATATATGAGTTATGCCGATGAACGAACTTTGGCCCGCAAGTTCTCTAGTGATAAAATTTGACGTCTCTGTTACTAGTTGAGGGTGGACTTCCGCAGTCTTTGTCCCCTTTGTGGGCTAACGTGAAATCAGCGCGCTTATGAACCTTCAAGTAATTGGGTGAATTAATTCGTAGTCGTTGGTCTGAAGTACGCTTTCGGAACGTTTTGGGAGATGCTTCATGTCGATCGCGTGACCTTTGGTAGGTCCCATCACCTTTTTGAGCCTTGGCTGTAGCGCCCGGTGGGTGGTATTTAGGTGCATAGCTTGGCTAAATTTGCAAAACTAGGAAAAACTAGAGCGCGAGTCTGGCTATTATCTAGATGACCCGACCGGATTACTCTCCTTTTCCCATCTAACGGCTGGAACTGCACCACAGGACTTTCCTCGTATTCAAAAGAGAGGTTCCTGAGTAAAAATGGTAACGCCGACTGCCTAAACCCTGCCTAGGCAGTTCAGCTGAAGCTTTCCTGCAGAGGATCAGATGACTGAATGTCCGCCGGGTAAGGACAGTAAGGCAAACAGCGGCGCCGATCTTATAGCAGCCGCGACGACAGCAAAATGGACAGGGACCGCGCCAGTGCGCTAGCGGTTATTCGTGGAGAGATCAGGCAGATCAAAGTTCGTGGCTACACCGTGAAAACGATTAGGGAACAGGGTAACGGTTTGTCGAACAACAAGTGTTCCGTGGTGGTACAAAAATAACCTACCATGTTGTGGGACACGCTCGGGAAACATAGATTTGTAGTGTTCAATAGCAAGTAGTCTCGTTCGTTTGCGTTTTAGCATCAGTTTTTCTATGAAAACGCCGATGCCGTAAACCAAGAGAACGGACGGAATTGTTCTATATAACTCTACCAGGTATAAATATAAAAGGTGGACATACTAGCGTAGAATGGTCGCCTTTCATAAACGTTACTCGCAAAATTAAGTGCTAATGCGAAAGCAGACAGACCCTCTGATATCATTATTTCGTGAAAGACACAAAAACGGATAACAGAAAGTAGCGCCTGGTTCCGAGGTCAACTTTAACTAGTTTCAAGTTTCAATCCCTTGTGCATCAGGATTTAAAATGCGAATTTTTAGTCCAGGGTGTAAGGTCTATGTATCAAAAGGTCACAAGAAGATGCTCGTACAAGAAAGACGCAGCAATCTCAATTGAGCTGCTGACACATTTTCGTCTGATTTTGCTTACAGTCTGCACAGTTTCAAACCAAAATCGGGCACCGTGTCGTCATCAAGGATTTGTATAAAAGTGGTCATTGGGGGAGTGGGCAGTGATGAAAACATATAGATGAGCTTGCTCATATGAATCAATATTTATGCGAGGGACATTATACTAAGACGAACGCGAAGAACCGTAGTAGAGCAACTCAAAGAATTTCGTCATCAAAGAAACGCTGTAAAAAGAATGATTCGTCAGGCAAGGAAGAACTATGAATTAAGAATTATTCAACAGGCTGAATATAAACCAAAAATTTTATTGCATTTTATCAATAACCGATTAAAAAACAAGGACCCAGTAGCAGTACTCATGGATGGGAATGGTGTTGAAGTCGGTGAAAATTGCGACAAAGCCGAGTACTTAGGTCGGTTTTTTGCCTCGGTTTTCACTTGAGAACCGGAACTTCAGCTTGACCACGTCAACAGTGCTGTTATAGACGCCGGTCCAGTGCTTGAATATATAATCTTCCAGGAACCTCTCGTGGAACGAGAACTGCGAAATCTGAAAGAAGCGAAGTCATCTGGTCCGGACGATATACCGGGCCAAGTTCTTGAAAGAACTGGCCAGCGAACTGTCCAAACCACTAGCGCTTATATTTAATTCGTCATTTAAATCAGGGAAACTGCCATCCGAATGGAAGGCAGCAAATATATACCCCATATACAAGAGTGGTGCTCGATCTATTGTCAACAATTATCGGCCTGTCAGCCTAGCCTCCATTTGCTGCAAAATAATGGAATCAATAATCAAGAAGGCAACCATGAAGTTCCTTGAGGAAAACCAATTACTCTCAGATCTCCAGCATGGCTTCAGACAGAATCGCTCCTGTCTTTCTTGTTTATTACTCTCCACAGAGCAGTGGACTCGTGCACTGGACGAAAATGGTAGGGTTGACGTCATATACACTGATTTCAAGAAGGCGTTTGACAGTGTCCCACACAAACGTCTCATCGTCAAATTATCTGAAATTGGCATAAGAGGAATGCTGCTGACATGGATCGCAGACTTTCTTACAGATAGATTGCAAACTGTGTGCGTCAATACCTCTAAGTCAACACCTACTCCGGTTCTAAGTGGTGTCCCCCAAGGCTCGGTATTAGGGCCGTTACTCTTTTAATTTAATTTTATTTATTGCCAGTTTACAGGCAAGGTCAAAAATATATACAGTAGAGGGTCAAGCTGACAGTGAAAAAAACTCCTGATCGTGGTTTCAGGTGTTTTCAGGAGAAAAAACTGCAGCTTATTGACTAATTAAAGTTCTGGACATGGACGCGTTAACACAGGTGCCCGGTGAAGAACCTCTGCATTCAGTGTTACGGATCCGGTATTCTGCACCAGCAGGTATGTCGGCGAGCGGCTGTTCGCTGTCGACTGAGAAATAAGCCGATTGAGGTCTGCAGAGCCAGCAATATTGCCCTCAGCATGAAGTCTGGCACAGGATTCAGAGTCCGTGAACGCCATCAGAACCGAAGAGAGCTTCAACAGAGTCAGCACCCAAAAGTTTTGGAAGGTGTCCTGAATGTAGAAAACTAGTGACAGTTCGCGTAAACAAGGGATAGCTTTGCTGAATTTTGATACTTCTAGGTAACTTATTCCAGATTGCTATAGCGTTTACCGAAAAAAAAAACTGTCGGTATCTAACTGTGCGTGCCAAAGGAAGAAATAAAAATACATCTCGATGACTGGTGCGCCGAGAGTGGTCGAGGTGCCTCAGAGATATAAGGGGGTTAAATGTACTACTGTTTAGTAGTTTAAACAGTAAAAATAGTCCCTTCTGTAATCTGCGAAGCCACAGCGGGTCAAGGCTTTTAAGCTCACAGCGTTGGTGGTAGGACAGGTTTCGGTGATCTGAATAGAAAACTCTTGTTGTAAAGAAGTGCTGGGCTGATTCTATCTTCTTTCGTTCACTAGCGTGCAGAAGACTAAATAGAAATGAGCAGTATTCCAGACTAGGCCTGACATACATTTTATAGAGGCTGATTCGAATTTTGACGGTTTTAAAATTTCTGAGAATAAACCCATTAGTTTGGCGTGCTTTCAAAACAATCAGGGCGCAGTGTTCTGACAGATTAAGAACATGATATGATACGCCAAGATCCTGTATAACTCCGGGCACATTTAGATCGTGACTGTCTATGCTTAGGTGGGGCTGATGGTTGTCGCCAATAACCATAACGGAGCACTTTTGCCAAGAAAGTGAGAGGCGCCATGTGTGACACCACTGAGCAAAGGCCTGAAGATCCTTTTTTAAGAGCTCACGCACGATGTTGCGATCAACCGGTTTATATCGATAGGCAACTTTTAAATCGTCAGCGTACATAAAGGGCCTACCATACTGAAAACAATCAGGAACATCGTTGACTAAGAGGCAAAATAGAAGCGGGCCGAGCACGCTGCCCTGATTTACTCCGCTCCTCACATGCGTGGGGTTGGAGATAACATAAGAAATCTTATTTCGTTGTGTGCGAGCATTCAAATAGGAAATTATTAAGTTCAGAAGCTTGTTACCTATGCCGAAGGAGGCAAGTTACAGCAGTAGGAGATCATGGTCAACACGAGCAAAAGCCTTAGTGAAATCGAAGTAAACGGTGTAAATTGCAAAAACGCTGTCTCTAGATTGTAGCACATGATCAAAGAAAGAGAGCTGGCAAGTGTCACAAGACCTTTTTTCGAGAAACCCATGCTGAGCCACATTAAGTAGGTTATTCTCTCTTACGTGACACATCATCTTGTCTTTGATCAAGGGCTCGAAGATCTTCGAGACTGCTGGTAGTGTATTTATTGGCATAAAGTCGTCAAATGACGTAGGTCGGCCGTGTTTGGGAATAGGCAGTATGTGCGATTTCTTCCATAAAATAGGGAAAGTTTCACTTTCAAGAGCAAGATTAAATATCTTATACAGAAGGGACGGAAAAATATCATTTGCATCCGCCTTTAGAACGCTGACCAGGACGCCATCTGGTCCTGGACTGTAAGATTGACGAAAACGCCGAATGGCTACGGTCACGTCCCAGAGGGTAAAAGTTTTGGTTTCGAGGACGTTACCGGTTCAATCCAATATGTTAGGAAAGGGGGCGACAGTATGTTCACTAAACGTTCTAGACAAGAAAGCATTGAAGCTATCAGCAGTCAACTTAGCGTCAGCTATTGGGTTTCCTAAGGCATCTCGAAGTAAGGGGTGCTGCGTTTTTCTCTGTGCTTTTACTGTGCGCGAAAAGAGCTTCGGAACATTTAACGAAGGGTTTTTGGCAAAGTTAACCTCATCGGCTTGTCGTTTTTCGTCAGACAGCCTCTTAGCCTCTTCAAAGATTTGTTGGAGCATGGGCAGGACGGAGGTGTCGTTTTGTAGATGAAAATGACGGGAGAGTCTACGCAGTCTACGGCGGAATGAAAAAGGGAGGTAGACTTCATCCTTGACATTAATTATTTTCTTACGGGGAACAAAACGAGAAATGAGTGGACCTAGAACTTTGTAAAAAATATCAGTACAAACATTCACATCCGAACATACAAAGAAGTTAGTCCAGTCGTGGGAATTTAGGTGTTAGCAATTCCCCTCATATTTGCTGATCTGAAATCACGGGAAAAAGCTATATTTTTGGAAAACGTTTCAGCAGCCTCTAGTTCTAGTGTAGAAAGAACTATAGTATGATCAGAATTCCCAAGTGGATCTAAAGGTGACACTGACGATGGCTGACAACCTCTACAACAAAATAAGATCAAATATGTTTGATCCTCGGGTGGGAAAATCAACTACCTGGTCACACATGCCTATATCTATGGCCTCAAGTAGGTCTTCCAAATTTGCAGGACCGGAAGTTGGAAACCAGTGAAGTTCAGGAAGATTGAAGTCACCTGCAATCAAGCAGTACTTCAGATTTAAGTCAGCTGCGGCGTGAAATGTCAGCGAGAGACAAAGATCACAATCCTCGCTGGCATTGGGTGGGCGATAGACACTACCAACGAGTAAAGAGTAGTTATCTTTTAGAACTACTCGGAGCCAACAGCTCTACTCTACCACGGTAAATTGGCAATAGTCCAATGGAAAAAATGAAAGTGTTTGCCTAACATAGATACAGCTTCCTCCGCCACGGCCCTCGTGTCGATCATTCCGAATGTAAGCGTAGCCTAGAATAGAGAGTTCGGAGTCGGATACACAGGGTGTTGCCCATGTCTCTGTCGGGGCGGTGGATGAAAACCAGAGTCTGGAGCAAAGGCATCTTATTAAGCAGAGATCTGGCATTGAGGAAGGGAACGGACGGGCACGTTTTTGGTTTCTGAAACGGGACAGTTAGGCTGTCAAGGTGACTGCCTTCGGCCAAAGAAATGCTCTTTTTACTTTAACTATCTGTCCATCCCTTATTTTTAGATTTGCACTCGCCATTGGTCATTCGTGTTTCCAGTTCTATTATTAGCTGTCGCATTTTTCATTCACTCTTTCAACCCATATTCCGGTTGAAAAACACTTCAGAATGCGGATCCCGCAGGGTTGCTTTTCTAGCAGGAGCTGTGCCTGTGCTTGGTTTTCAAGAGGATTTTAAGAGGTCTTGGTCGAGGATTTGAATCGGGTGTAGACAGAGCCTTCCCTATTCTATATGCCTTGAGAATACGAACTGGACTCTGCCGTCCGTTAGCAAGCATTTTTGCATACAATGGAAGGAGATCCAAGTCATGTTTAACTCGCTCCTTTGGAATAATTGAAGCTGACTCCGGGACACCTTTAATGACTACATTCTGTTTTCGACTTAATCTAGGGCCCGTTTGTAACTCAGATCTTTCAGCTGAGTGAGTACTTGTAACCAGCTACTTTTGCCTGATAGGTTCAGATGAGCCGGGTGTTGGGCAGGCTGGAGCCAAATCTCTGCACGACTTGTTCTTCTTAGACCTTTTCTTCTTTGGCTTTACAAACTCGCTAACCTCTTCAACATCGCATGTTGGTGCAACGTCTACCATTGATGTAGCGATGGGCGGTAAAGCAAGATAAGTGCTGATGCTACCCGAACTAAGTACCGGTGGAGTGGCGCAAGGACTAGATGGGGCTCCCTTCGGAAGTAGCGAAAAATCCTCTGGTTTACCGGGTCCAGCTATCGCGATATGTTTACTGTGACTTTTATGTAAGATTAAAGAAGCTATATATGAATATGAAATTTGCTTTGTGGTAGGTTTATTACGGACAGGAGCTTTTTTAGCAGTTGGGCAAGCTATTGATTTTTTTAAGTTATGTATTTCTTGTCTTAAGTTGCTTATTTCCTGCTCCATCCCGAAGAATTTCTGCTGGAGGATGAAACACCCCATACGTGTTTCGTCTTCGTAAGCTACATGAGTTAAGCTTACTGAACTTTTACCCCGTTTAGCGGAAAGTGAACAATTAGCACAAAAACGAGAGTTACAATTGTTTTCTGCTTGTCCATTAAATTTCTTAACAAGATCCCCTGCCAATATGGCCGAGTGGGTAGAGGCGCCGATAGACGGTCCCAAGCAACTAGGACGTGGACACATTTTTTTGTGACAATAAACTTACGGAACTTTGCATGTTATAATTGCCACAAAATTAACAGAGAGTCAGTTAGTTTATTAAACAATAAGAATATGAAAATATAAGGACTCGGCCTTTGGTTTGAGCCCCTTCCGCGATTGAGACCAGATGCAGGGAGCACACAGCCGGCGTGAGTTTCAGAAAGCAGCAAAGATCAAGGGTCCAAGTCGCAATTTACAATTTCAGAGAAATATTAAGACAATTCTTTAATAATTTTCCAGCACCGTGTCTTCTACACTGAGGTAGAGACTAAAAACTCGTAAGCTCGAGGACTTGAAATTCAAAACCAATTTCAAGACAAAAGTGGGCAGGGTATCGAGAGTGATTTGCTCCATCTAGCGGTCTTAGTGTACATCAACGAATGTGTCGACGACCTGGATTGCAGCGCCATCATGTTTGCAGATGATGTTAAATTGTGGAGAATCATCAGATCTGATTTCGATAGGCACGCACTTCAAGAGGAACTCAACCGTCTTAGCAGCTGGTCTGCTCGTTGGCTCTTAAATTTTAACGTTGGGAAGTGTGTGGTCCTAAGACTGCGTGCCAGAAGGACCAGTGAGGAGGATGATTCCTACCAATACATTCTCAATGGGCAGCCCCTTTCAAATGTTGAGGAACAGAAGGACCTCGGTGTTCTAATAAACTCCTCACTTAAACCATCTTCACAGTGTTTAAAGGCAGCTAAACGCGCATCACAGGTCTTATTTGCGCTCAGACGTGGACTTGTGCAGATTGATAAGGAACTCTTCCGGAAAACCTACAGGGTATTTGTTTAATCTCACTTGGAATATGCCGTCCAGGCCTGGCGTCCGTGGTTTAAGAAGGATTATCTACAGCTGGAAAGAGTGCAGGCGAGGTCTACGAAGATGGTCAAGAATCTAAGTCATCTGCCTTACGAAGCAGACTGGTTGAACTTGATTTGTTTCCTCTAAATTACAGGCAACTACGCGGTGACCTCATTCAAACCTACCAGATTGTCAGAGGCCGCGATTGTGCCCTAGAATTCGCTGACTTCTTCGAATTGGCTGGGACGGAACATCTGCGGGGTCATCCCTTTAAACTGTAGAGGAAGTTTGTCCACACGGAAGTCCGTCGAAACGCCTTTTCGCAGAGGGTCGTTGGAGCATGGAAAGAACTCCCTGATGAGGTGTTCCTTTCAGAAACTGTGACACATTTAAATTGAAACTAGATACTCATTTTCAGAGAAACTATTGTCAATAGTATGAAGATTGTGTAAACAGTGGCAGGTTGCACCTGCCCCACACATATCGATGACCCTACTTTTTCATTTGTCAGATATATCACTGTTAACGTTTGCACTACGAAATCGCGACTGCATTCCTTGTCTTAAAGACAATCAGGGAAACAGGTTAACTGATAACTCTGATAAGACCAGCCTCTTATCCAATTTCTTTATGTCCGTGTATACCGAGGAACCACCTTTTGACGAGGACGAATACTACAGTACTGCCACATCTACAAACAAAATAAGCATTGTGTCGTTCCCAATGGACACAGTAAGAAAAACTCTGAAACAGCTACAGCCCACTTAATCACCTGGCCTAGATGGTATATCCGCAAAAGTTCTCAATGAACTCACAGAACAGCTGGCCTCTCCGCTCTCCAAGATATTTGAAAGTTCGATGGAGGCGGGGGCTCTGCCTACCGAGTGGAAGATAGCCACCATAACCCCTATCTATAAAGGAGGAGAGAGGACATCACCAAACAGTTTCTGACCAGTCATGCTCACAAGTATCTGTTGCAAAATGATGGAGAAGATAATCAAAATGGAACTGATGAGGCATCTTGAAGAGAATAACTTGCTAAGTTCATATCAACATGGATTTCGAAGTGATCGATCCTGCCTCACAAACCTGCTCACATCCATGGAATGTTGGACAAAATCATTAGAAATGGGTTTGTCAGTCGATGCGGTCTACATTGACTTTAGCAAAGCCTTTGACAGGGTTCCACACAAACGTCTGATCCTTTAAGCTCCGTCAAATGGGTGTGACTGGCAACCTACTCAAATGGTTGGCCGACTTTCTCACAGACAGGCGCCAGCGTGTTTGTATCGGAGACGCCAAGTCTCACTGGGAAACCGTTCACAGTGGAGTTCCGCAGGGCAGCGTTCTAGGTCCCATTTTGTTTCTGATATACGTAAACGACTGCCTGGATTGTCTCACATGCGAGAAGGTAATGTTCGCTGACGATTTGAAGTTATGGAACTCGATTGAAAAACCGGAGGATGCGCGGAAATTACAACAAAACTTAGATCGCTTGCAAACATGGTGTGATGAGTGGCTGCTGAACCTTAATCTTAACAAATGCCAAATAATCCGACTGCGGTCTAGTTCCAGAAGGATGATTAGGTTTGAATACCAGTACTTCATCAGTGGTCACCAACTCAGGAGGTAAATATTCTAAAGGACTTGGGTATATGGATAACACCAACTCTCAAACCATCGTCGCACTGTGCGAATATCGCAAAGAAAGCTTTGTGTATTTTAGGCGTTATCAGGAGGTCCTTCGTTAATTTTGACGGAGAGCTTTTTGGTCGCGTGTTTGGAACATTTATCCGGCCGGTGTTGGAATATTGCGTTCAGGAGTGGCGCCCTTGGACGAAACATGACTACGCTCTGCTGGAGAAAGTTCAACGGAGGGCAAAGAAACTAGTCAGCGGATTGGAATGCCTACCCTATGAGGGCCGCCTAGCAAGACTTAAAGTATTTCCTCTCTCTTATAGGCAATACAGAGGGGATATGATCTAAGTCTTCAAACTTGTCAGAGGAGTTGATTGTGCTCTTCAGATGGCCAACTTTTTTGAATTGGCAAACATGACAAGTCTCCGAGGTCACCAATGCAAACTGAAAAGAAATCACGCCAAACTTGAAGTGTGGGCCAACTTCTTTTCCCAACGGGTGATTGACGAATGGAACAAACTGCCAGCCTCAGTTGTTCAGGCTGAAAGCGTAGAAATGTTTAAAAGAAGACTTGATGCATTTTTACTTGATGAACATATATTTAGTCGACAGCAATGAAACGACTATCGCCATGTAACATTTGCTTGTTTTGCTACTGTATATCTGTAAATAGGGTTTTTAAAGGCTCTGACTATCTCCCTTATATAAACTGAATTATACTGAATCATATTCCATCATATTCCAAAAGTCCTTTGAAGAAATCAAACTCCCGTAAGAATGGAAGTGCGCATTCCTCGCCCCGATCTATAAAGGAGGTTCACGACTGGACTGTGAAAATTACCGCCCTGTCAGTTTAACTTGCATAGCGTTCAAAATAATGGAGCGTATTATCAAGAGGCATTTAATGCGCTATCTGGAAAACAACCAAATCCAATGCGATGCCCAACACGGCTTCCGTCCAGGACGTTCCTGTCTCACGAGTGCCCTTCAGTCGCACGAGAAATGGACAAAGGTCACAGATAAGGGTCATGAAGTAGATGTTGTATTTTTTGACTTCAAAAAGGCCTTTGATAATGTACCACCACGGGCTTTTTTTGCAGAAGATTTGGAACGTAGGAATTCAAGGAAAAACTTTTCAATTGGATCAAGAGTTTCTTTGTCTTTCAGAGTACAGAGAGTTGTTGTTGGAAACTCTAGCTCAGAATGGGTAAAAGTAGAAAGTGGTGTTCCACAGGATTCTCTTTTGGGCCCCTACTCTTCCTAATCTACGTGAACGACTGTCTCAATGACCTAGATTGTAAAGCTGTCATGTTTGCATATGACATTAAAATATGGACTGAAGTCAGCTGCGCTGATGACGCCAAAGGGTTACAATCGAATATCGACAAAGTAAGTGCCTGTTCGGCTAAGTGGCTTCTTAAGTTTAATGTATTTAGAATTTTTTAGAATTTATATTTGGTTAGCACCGGGAAGATACTGTCTAAGCAAACATTAGTAACGAAATAAAGTTATGACAATGTATGCAGATAAAATGTACAAATTCATAACTTGTCCTGCTATGTCAACAGTTAGCAATGTTTTAAAAATTAATGGTGAACTAGAAAAATAGGCAGTGAAAAACTTCTACCATGAAAAATGGAGGCAGAGTTCAATAGGCCTTCATTTTCGAATAGAAGGTAGGAAAAAACCGCTTAGGAAAAATAGTCAGGTGGTAGAATAGGGTAATACTGCAGTAGCATTTCAGAATGAGATAATGAAACGTCGAGGTGATTCGTTCTTGATCACTTAGGCGTATGAAACAGAATCTCACGAACATGCGTCAATGAACTTTTAGTCCTCAGCATCATAGGATCCAGAATTGAATTTCTGATGATGGTTAGTATCCAAAGAAACCGCAGCATTTAAGACTGTGGACCACCGAATTTGTACGTCCGAATGACGTCATCGTTTGAGGACGGGTGATATAAGGAGACATTCTAGTTCATGGGCGTCTCTGAGGTAGCGTAAATATAGTTTCAAGAGGGTTACTCAAATTCCCGATGGTCCTTTCTCCGAGTCATGGGGAAAGCTACTGGGAAAAGATGAGGAAAAATAAAAGGTTAATAGAATCAGTGTTAAGATAAATGTGCAGTCTTCGCTTGAATGCAGATAGACTAGTTAACGACCTAATTTCAATTGGCAAGTTATTCCAAAGAAAACTATACCTAGAAGCAAAGAAGAGAGAGCGTTTACACGTGGAGGATGCAGGGGGAGGTATAATAAGTGCAGAATTTCTTAGGTTATAAGGTAGACTAACGGGGGTAATGACAGAAAGCTTTGGGAGAGTTGAACTATTATTAAGTCGAAAAAGGAGACAAAAGCCTGCTTCAAGTCTCCTGACCCAAAGAAATTTTAGTTTCGTTAGCTGGCATCTTGTTGAGTAGGAATTAGTTGAAAGAGTCGGAAATATAAGTTTTTTTGTGAAATATCTTTGAAAATTTTCAATTTTTGAACGGCTAGATTCGTTCATCAAACCTAAGAAAGGACAGCAAAATTCAAGAATGGGAAACACAAACATACGATAAAGTCTTAATTTAATTTCAGGAAGGTACAAATTATAAGAAATAAAGCCTCAAATCTGAGCAGCTTTGGCCGTAATTCTATCGGCATGAGGCGAAAGATCTAATTTATTGGTGTAGCTTAAGCCCAAGTCCTTGAAGGAGGAACATTCAATCATATGGAAACCTTCAAAGATAAGAGGTTGCGGCAGCCTTACAGGCCCAAAACTCATGTAGCGACACTTAGTAGGTGAGAACACCATTAGCCATGTGGAGCTCCAGGCCGAAAGAGCGTCTAAGTCTGAATGAATTTGTTCTAGGCACCGTTCGGTTGTAGAGTTAGAGAAGGAATACACGCATTTGAGGTCATCAGCATAAATAAAAGATTGAGATTGTTTAACTATCGATGAAATATCATTTATATACAGTAAGAACAACAAAGGACCTAATACGGTACCTTAAAGGACACCACTAACAATCGGGGTAGCACTTGAGTATGAGGACCCAACTAAAACGTTTTGTTTTCGATCATTTAGGTATGATCTAATAAAGTCAGTAAGGGGACTACGAAATCCTATAGCTTCTAGTTTAGCTAGAAGTGCGTGATCCTAGATCTAAGCGCCGGTCGAAAAGTATCTCTGAGACACCAGTACTTTATTAATGGCACTGCATTAAAAAAGGGCCAAACATACAAAGAACTGGGCATGTGGACAACTGCTAATTTGATGCCCTCAGAACACTGTAAGAAAGCAGTCCAGAAGGCAACATGTACACTACATTGGATCAGACGTGCGTTTAAAATTGAAAGTTTTGTTTCAGCCAACGAGTGGTTCGACCTTGGAACTCGTTACCAAGCGAGATGGTTACCTCTGAAAGCATTATTGATTTTAAAAGAAGGCTTGATTGCATTATATTTGACAAAAGACGACTGTCACAGCATGATTTCTTAAAACCAGCCTTTTTAAATCTTTCGGGCTCTACTTTTCTTCCACAATGTTTCGCCTATGGCTGTGAAAACGCATTTGAAGCTATCTTATGCTTTGACTCAAACATTTTAAAATGTACAACATTTTATATTGACTGTACACATGCAATGATAACTTAACATTAATAGGGTCATTAAGGGCAATGCCTGTAACCCTTCAAAATATACATATACATATGCTGTTTACATACTATTGATATTTTTGCATGTGAATAGGGAGCTCAAGGGCGAAAGCCTACTTCCCTCAATAAAGTGACTTAAAGTGACTTATTATTATTATTTTATTTATTGCCAGTTTACAGGCAAGGTCAAAAGGGATATATACAGTAAGGGGTCCAGCTGACAGTGAAAAAACTCCTGATCGTTCTTTAAGGTATTTTCAGGAGAAAAAAACTGCAGCTTGTTGAACAGATTAAAGTTTAGGACAGGGAAGTGTTGACACAGGTGCACAGTGTAGTACTTCTCCTTTCGGTGTTGTGGATCTGGTCTTCTGTACTAGCAGCAAGTATGCCGGCGAGCGGCTGCTAGCTGTAGACTGAGGAATAACCCGATTACGGACTGCAGAGCCAGCAATATTGCCTTCAGAGTCCGTGGACGCCATCAGAACGGAAAAGAGCTTCCAGAGAATCAGCACCCAAAAATTCGCGGAAGGTGTCCTGAATGTAGAAAAACTAGTGACAGCTCTCGTAAAACAAAGGATAGTTTTTGCTGAATTTTAATACTTCTGGGTAGTTTATTCCAGATTGCTATAGCATTTACCGAAAAAAACTGACGGTATTTAACGGTGCGTGCCAAAGGAAGAAAATAAGAATACATCTCTATGATTGGTGCGCCGACAGTGGTCGAGCTGCCCTCAGGGATGTAAGGGGGTTAAAGGTAAAACCGTTTAAAAAGCTTGAACAGTAAAATAGTCCCTTCTGTAATCTACGAAGCCACAACGGGTCGAGGCTTGTAAGCTCACAGCGTTGTTGGTAGGACAAGTTTCTGTGCTCTGAAGTAATAACTCTTTTTAGTAAAGAAGTGCTGGACTGATTCTATCTTCCTCCGTTCACTCGCGTGCAGAAGGCTAAATAGAAACGAGCAGTATTCCAGACTAGGTCTGACATACATTTTATAAAGGCTGGTCCTAATATTGAGGGTTTTAAAATTTCTGAGAATAAACCCAGTGGTTTGGCGTGCTTTAGAGACAATCAGGGGCGCAGTGCTCTGACAGATTAAGACTACTAGAATATGATATGCCCAGATCCGTTATAAACCCGGGCACATTTAAGTCATGACCGTCTATGCTTAGATGAGGCTGATGGTTGTCACAACTAACCATAACGGAGCATTTGTGCCAAGAGAGCGAAAGGCGCCATGTGCGACACCACTGAGCGAAGGCTTGAAGATCCTTTTTAAGAGCTCGTAAGCACAATGTGGCGATCGACCGGTTTATAACGATAGGCAACTTTTTAAATCATCAGCGTACATAAAGGGCCTACCATACTGAAAAACAATCAGGAACATCGTTCACAAAAGGCAAAATAGAAGCGGGCCGAGTACACTACCCTGAATAACGCCACTCCTCACGTGCGTGGGGTTGGAGATAACATCGGAAATTTTTACCCGTTGTGCGCGATCATTCAAATAGGAGGATATTAAGTTCAGAAGCTTGTTACCTATGCCGAAGGAGGTAAGTTTCAGCAGGAGGAGATCGTGGTCAACACGATCAAAAGCCTTCGTGAAGTCGAAATAAACGGTGTAAATTGCAAAACCACTATCTCTAGATTGTAGCACATGATCAAAGTAAGAGAGCTGGCAGGTGTCACAAGATCTTTTTCGAGAAACCCATGCTGAGCCGCATTAAGTAGGTTATTCTCTGTTAGGGTGACGCATCAACTTGTCTTTAATCAAGGTCTCTAATATCTTCGAGGCTGCTGGCAGTGTATTTATTGGTCTAAAAGTCGTCAAATGACGTAGTTCTGCCGTGTTTGGGTATAGGCAAAATGTGCGATTCCTTCCATAAAATAGGGAAGGTTTCACTTTCAAGAGCAAGATTGAATATCTTATACAGAAGTGACGGAAATATATCATTTTGCATCCGCCTTTTAGAACGCTGACCGGGACGCCATCTGGTCCAGGACTGTAAGATTGGCGAGAACGCCGAATGGCTACGGTTACGTCCCAGAGGGTAAAAGTTATGTTTTCGAGGACGTTACGGTCCAAAACCCGGACGTTTGGAAAGGGGGCGACCGAATGTTCACTGAAAGTTCTAGACAAGAAAGCATTGAAGCTATCAGCCGTCAACTTAGCGTCAGCTATAGGGTTTCCAAAAGCATCTCGAAGTACAGGGTACTGAGTTTTTCTCTGCGATTTTTACAGTCCGCGAAAAAGAGTTTTTGCAACATTGTACGAAGGGTTTTCGGCAAAGTTAACCTCTTCAGCTAGTCGCTTTTCTTCGGAGAGCCTCTTAGCCTGTTCAAAGATTTGCTGGATCAATGGCAGGACGGAAGTGTCATTTAGTCGATGAAAACGACGCGAGAGTCTACGCAATCTACGGCGGAAAGGTAACGGGAGGTAGACTTCATCCTTGACATTAATTATTTTCTTACGAGGAACAAAACGAGAAATGAGTGGACCTAGAACTTGGTAGAATGTATCAGTACAAACATTCACATCCAAACATAGAAAGAAGTTAGTCCAATCGTGGGAATTAAGATGTGTTAGTAATTCCCCATATTTGCTGATCGGAAATCGTGGAAAAAGCTATATTTTTGAAAAACGTTTCATCAGCCTCGATTTCTAGTGAAGAAGCAACTATAGCATGGTCTGAACTCCCAAGTGGGTCTAAAGGTGAAACTGACAGTGGCTGACAACCTCTGCAGAAGATAAGATCAAGTATGTTTGATCCTCGGGTGGGAAAATCAACTACCTGATCCCACATGCCAGTATCTATGGCCTCAAGCAAGTTTTCGAACTTTGCAGGACCGGAAGGTGGAAACCACTGAACTTCAGGGAGATTGAAGTCACCTGCAATCAAGCAGTACTTCATATTTAGGTCAACTGCGGCATGAAATGCCTGTGAGAGACGGAGATCGTAATCCCCACTTGCGTTTGGGGGCGATAGACACAACCGACGAGTAAAGAGTAGTTATCTTTAAGAACTACTCGGAGCCAACAACTCTCTTCTACCGCGGTAAATTGTCGATTATCCAACGGCAGAAAGGTAAGTGGCTGCTTAATATAGATGTAGCTTCCTCCGCCACGGCCCTCGTGTCGATCGTTACGAATATAGTCGTACCCTTGAATATTGAGTTCAGAGTTGGATACACAGGGTGTTGCCCAAGTCTCTGTAACTATTACAATGTCGGGGCAGTGGATGAAAGCCAGAGTCTGGAGCAATGGCATCTTATTAAGCAGAGATCTGGCATTTAATACGAATAATTTAAGCGCGCACGTTTTTGGTTTCTGAGAAGGGACAGTTAGGCTGTCAGAGTGAATGCCTTCGGCCAAAGAAATGTTCTTTTCACTTGAACAATTTGTCCGTTTCTTATTTGGAGATGTGCCTCGCCATTGGTCCTTCGTGTTTCCAGTTCTATTATTAACTGTCTCATTTTTAGTCTCTCCTTCAGTCCGTATTCCGGTTGAAAAAAACTTCAGAATGCAGGCCCCGTAGGGTTGTTTTTCTCTGTAGCAGGAGCTGTGCCTGTGCTTCGTTTTCCAAGATGATTTTAAGAGGTCTTGGTCGAGAATTTGATTCGGGTGCGGACAGAGCTTTCCCTATTCTATATGCCTTGAGAATGTGGATGGACTCGCCGTCCGTTAGCATCGTTTTTGCATACAATTGAAGGAGATCCAAGTCATGTTTGACTCGCTCCTTTGGAATACTTGAAGCTGACTCGGGACCCCTTTAATGACTAAATTATGTTTTTCGACTCAAACGAGGGGCCCGTTTGTAACTCAGATCTTTCAGCTGAGTGAGTATTGGTAACCAATTCACTTGGCCCGGTAGGTCCACATGAACTGGGTGTTGGGCAGGCTAGAGCCAAATCTCTGCAAGACTTGTTCTTCTTAGACCTTTTTCTTCTTTGGCTTAACGAACTCGCCAACCTCTTCAACATCGTATGTTGGTGCATCGTCTACCAGTGATGTGGCGATGGGCGGTAAAGCCAGATTAGTGCTGATGCTACCCGAACTAAGTACCGGTAAAGTGGCGCAAGGACAAGATGGGGCTCCCTTCGGAAGTAGCGAAATTTCCTCTGGTTTACCGGGTCCAGCAGTCGCGAAATGTTTAATGTGACTTTTATGTAAGCTTGAAGGCTTCGGATTTAGGCGTCGCTATAAAGGCATATTTATTATGCTGAAGACAATTATCTTTTAAGGAACATATAAGCCAAACAACTTTACTCATGACCTATGCCAGTTTGAAACTCGATGGCAGTTGTAATGGGCCTGTAACAACAGTTTCCCCGTTTAAAAATACTGGAAAGCCTGTTTCAACAGGCACAGACGAACGCTTTGGAAAAGGTAAAATGTATCTGTCTGATCGCTTCTTGAAAAGATGCGTCTTTTTAGTATAATATCAGGCTGTTTGAACCGCTTGGATTTCGAGGCAAACAAAAGTTAATTGATATTTCTAATTTTTACTAGCAACCTGGATGTCATCCGACATTTGCACGTGGTATGACACTATATTTACGGATGTTTTAAGTACCCTAGAGAAGAATACCACCTTCGCCAATGACAGGCCTTTCCCTTGCAGTTCCATTTTGTATGGTCAAAGTCTATGATGACTTCGATCATCAGTTAAGTACCGAGGAGGGGTTAACGGAAGAGGCGGTATGTGTATAGTTATTTGACCGTAATCAGATCAAGCAACTGGCCGTGATAGGCGGTCAAAATTATGCAGAATTCATCCGAAACCTGCCGACTGTACTACTAGGCACACCACTCAGACATACTTTCTACTGAGCTGACGCATCAAATTTTTCATAAGGAAGAGGGGCATTCATTTTCTGTCCATTTTTCCCGATTCTCAAATGTAGGTCTTATCTCTATTTATTGACCCGCACCAATTCAGTCACTTTATTGAGGGAATTAGGCTTTTGTCTTTGAGCTCCCTAAGAGAGATGTCATCAGCACCCGGTATTCTTATCCGGTCTCACATGCAAGTACTAACAGGGCCTTACGTAGCTTAACTTCGGTGATCGAACGAGACCCAGTGCTTTCTACGTGTTATGGTCGCTTACATTAGGCAAATTGTCCGTTTTAGTAAATGTAGTATTGATGCCATACGACGCACGGCCATTTATCCAAGGATCGCTTTAGAGTGCAAACGAAACGCCGGCACAAGAGACATCACTTCAGTTCAGTTTATTTGAGAAAAATATGGGTGGGTATCTTTGAACTCCGTTTTTGTTACAGGCAGCGGAATTATGTCAAAAATTGGGGGAAAAGGGAACATCAAAAATTGCAGGTGTAATTTCCAAAAATGTTCAGGTTGATGCACTAGTTTGTGCGACTGTAGTATCCGGAGAATTGTTTGCGCACTATTACGCGTAATGCAGTAGGTACTGTAAACATACGTGCGATAGACGGAAAGTATAATAAGTTCTGTTCTGCAGGTGATATGATGAATACCAGTATGAAATGTACACAGAGGAGGAGTGATAGGTTTTTATAAACAAACGTTACTAAAATAAGACAAGAAGTATTATAAAAAATAATAAATTGCATCTGTATGACTGCAGTCAGAAGGAGTCGTGGTTCATACAGCACTGCTCATTCAGTTTCCATTTAAAAGCTTCCACTGATGTTAACATAACAATATCCTCTGACTGGGCATTCTAAACTTCAACGATTCTGCTAGAGAAGAAGAACTTCATTTTGCCCAGCCTGGCACCAGTCAAACGACGTTTGAGTGAGAAACATCGTAGGTTGGTCGTGGTTGCTAGTTCGAAGAAGTCTCCCGGTATAAGGCAGCAGTTCTGACCGCATAAGTTGCGGAAATTTGTTATATGGCCACCCCGTAGTTGCCTGTGACTCAACGAAGAAAGGTCGAGTTCAGCTAATCTAGTTTCGTATGGTAGTGTGCCTGTCAGGTTACGAGTTTGGTTGCACACCCTTGAACTTGTAAGAGCAGGCCGCTGTCCTTAGCGGTTCAGGGTTTCCATGTTTGTATATTTGTATATTTTGAAGGGTTACAGGCATTGCCCTTGATGACCCTATTAATGTTAGGTTATCATTGCATGTGTACAGTCAATATAAAATGTTGTACTGTCTCCATTGGGAACGACACTGTGCTTTTTTTGTAAATGTTTAGAATTAGAATTTATATTTGGTAAGCCCCGGCAAGGCACTGTCTAAGCAAACATTAGTAACGAAATAAAGTTATGACAATGTGTGCAGATAAAATGTACAAATACATAACTTGTCCTGCTATGTCAACAGTTAGCAATGTTTTAAAATTAATGGTGAACTAGAAAAAATTGGCAGTGAAAAAAATCCTACCATAAAATGGAGGCAGAGTTCAATAGGCCTTCATTTTCAAATAGAATGTAGGAGAAATAGAACTGCTAAGGAAAAAATGGTCAGGTGGTAGAGTACGGTAATACGGTAGTAGCATTTCAGAATGAGATAATGAAACGTCGAGGTGATTCGTTCTTGATCACTTAGGCGTATGAAACAAAATCTCACGAAAATGCGTCAATGAACTTAAGTCCTCAGCATCTTAGAATCCAGAATTAATTTCTGATTATGGTAAGTTTTCAAAGAAACGGTAGAATTTTAGACTGTGGACCACCGAATGTTAACGTCCGAATGACGTCATCGTTTGGATGACCGGTGGTATAAGGAGACATCATAGTTCATGGGCGACCCGAGGTAGGGAAAATATAGTTTCAATAGGGTCACTTAAATTCCCGATGGTCCTTTCTCCAAGTCATGGGGAAAGCTACTGGGAAAAGATGAGGAAAATAAAAGGTTAATAGAATCAGTGTTAAGATAAATGTGCAGTCTTCGCTTGAATGCAGATAGACTAGTTAACGACCTAATTTCAAATGGCAAGTTATTCCAAAGAAAACTGTACTTAGAAGCAACGAAGAGAGAGCGTTTGCACGTGGAGGATGCAGGGGGAGGTATAATTAGTGCAGAATTTCTTAGGTTATAAGGAAGACTAACGGGGTAATGACAGAAAAGCTTTGGGGAGAGTTGACCTATTATTAAGTCGGAAAAAGGAGACAAAAAGCCTGCTTCAAGTCTCCTGACCCAAAGAAATTTTAGCTTCGTTAGCTGGCATCTTGTTGAGTAGGAAGTAGTTGAAAGAGTCGGAAATAGGAGTTTTTTTGTGAAATGTCTTTGGACATTTTCAATTTTTGAACGGCTAGATTCGTTCATCAAACCGAAGAAAGGACAGCGAAATTCAAGAATGGGAAATACAAACATACGATAAAGTCTTTATTTGATTTCAGGAAAGTAGAAATTATAAGAAACAAAGCCGCAAATCTGAGCAGCTTTGGCCGTAATTCTATCGGCATGATGCGAAAGATGTAATTTATTGGTGTAAATTAAGCCCAAGTCCTTGATGGAGGAAGATTCAATCATAGGGCAACCTTCAAAAATAAGAGGTTGCGGCAGACTTACAGGCCCAAAATTCATGTAGCGTCACTAAGTAGGTGAGAACTCCATTTGCCATGTGGAGCTCCAGGCCGAAAGAGCGTCTAAGTCTAAATGAATTTGTTCTAGGCACCGTTCGGTTGTAGAGTTAGAGAAGGAATACACGCATTTGAGTTCATCAGCATAAATAAAAGATTGAGAATGTTTAACTATCGATGAAATATCATTTATATACAGTAAGAAAAACAGAGGACCTAATACGGTACCTTGAAGGACGCCACTCACAATCGGGGTAGCACTTGAGTATGAGGACCCCACTTAAACGTTTTGTTTTCGATCATTTAGGTATGATCTAATAAAGTCAGTAAGGGGACTATGAAATCCTAAGGCTTCTAGTTTAGCTAGACGTCGTTGATGAGGCACTTTATCGAATGCCTTACTAAGATCAAAATAGATAACTTCCACAGAGAAATGATCATTACGAAGACAGGTTAGTAGATTTAGAAAAGACATGTGGCAGGTTTCACAAGAGCGGTCCGGTAAGAAGCCGTGTTTGGAAAAGTTGATACTTTAACTGCTTATGCAATAATCCGTGATTTGTTTTGCAGTTAGTTTTTCGAAGAGTTTAGCAAGAGAGGGCATTTTATGAACACCGCGATATTTATGAATGACCGAGCGGGAACCAGATTTAAAAACTGGTATTATAATAGAAGTTTTCCAGTAATCGGGGAAGAAACCATTTTCGAGAAATACTGAGAATAACTTGCTTAGTAAAGGTGGAAAATCCCTTAACTGTTTAATAAGTGAGTTTGGAATGTTATCAGTTCCAACCGAATGTGAGTTTTTTAGGTGAGCTATTTCCTTTTGAATACATAAAGGCGAGAAATTAATGGTTGTTAGAAGCGAATTTGAAAGCAGAGGAATTTTGGGAGTGGGGCTAGTTTCAGTGGTAAAGTGGTTGGCAAAAATACGAATTTAACAACTCTGCTTTGCCCAAATAATATGTAACGAATTGTTTGTTACAGTCGAGTAAGGGCGGAGTTACGTTCAGACGCTTAGCCGATGACCGAACATGGAAGATATGAGCAACAGATTTGGATGAATTGGCTTCACTTAGTGCCCGAGACTCCCTACGTTTATCTCTCGCGAGCCTAATTTTCGATGCTACTTCAAATATTTGGGCAATCCTTAAATGAACTGACAAAGACCTTTTAGATGAATCTTTAAGTTGCTTTCGTAATTTGATAAGTCTGTTCTGGAGAAAATGCGGAACAGTAGAAGAAGCTGTATTTTAATTAAAAATCTTAAACGGGATAAAAGCCTGGATATTTTATGTGAGGCTCTGCAATAGCTCACGGAAAACGTTTGGATCGTTGATTGAGAATATGCTATGCCAATCTCGAGTGCTAACAAAATTATTTATCATTTCATGGTTTGTGTTAGCAAAGTTGAGGTTATTGCATTTAACCTCAGGCTTCGTAAGAAGGGGACTGGAAAACAACAGTGAATTATTGCGTGATTACTTGTGAATAAAGAGAGGGTGGAAATCATTTGTAAAAATGAAATCTAAAATGTTGTCATTTCTAGTAACTAATCTGACCAGTTGGGACATGTTTGAAAAGTTAATAGTATCGACCAATTTCTGATGTTTAGGCGAAGAGGAATTTGCCTGCAAGTCAATGTCTGGCAGATTGAAATCGCCTACGATTATTTTGACATCAAATTGAGTGTCTGCAACTTTTTCAAATATTTCACAGAGCTCGCTTTCATTGCCAGAATAACACGGAGGATTATGGACACAGCCAATTACCGCTTTTTTATTGTGTGGGATGATGACTTAAGCAAAGCATACATTTCCAGAAAAGGACGAAAGGCTCCGCTGAAAAAGGAAATGTACAAAGGATGACTTAATATAAAGGAGGCAACCACCGCCACGTTTTTCAGCGCGGTCTTGTCGGTACAAATTGAAATTATCTATAGCAAGCGTCGAGTCAGAAATAAGAGAGTGAGCCCAGGATTCAGTTATGCACAGCACATCTGGATCAAGCTCAAAGGCTACTGTTCTAAGCTCAGCCATCTTATTTACAACTGATCTCGCATTGAGTGAAACTAAGCTGAGCGTATTCCTGAGCTGCAGGTTACGCTCATCAGTATTTATACAAAATGATAATTTGGTGGCGGAGAAGAAAAACTGGAAAGAAGAAACGAAAAGGTGGGAAACAAAATTGCTCTGGTCTACAATTTGTCGAAATGTTACTGTTAAGAGAACTGAGATTATTGTACAACGGGCATATTTGGATGAAAACCTTGGAAAGGAAGGCTATATTGTGGCGTTTGAAAGATAGGGGTGGAATAGAAATGAGATTTTGAGGGAAGTTAGCATAAATTGGCGGAAAAACGTGCATTTGAAAAAAAGGAATAAATGATTTCGAAAAAAACTGGTAACATAATTAGAAGCGTTAATTATTTGGGGATTTTCGGACACTTTTTGGGTTGGGAAAGATGCTAACATTAGCGTTCGCAGCTGCTGTAGATGCTGAGGGCGTTAGCAGGTTTCCCATCGGTAATGACATTACTGATTTTAATGCCTGGATTAGCCAATGATTCAGATTTACTAGGAGTTTTCTCAGGTTTAGTAGATTTGGCAGCTTTAGCAGGCATGGTTTGCTTGGAATGAGAAAGAAGAGGCCTTGACACAATTTCACTCAAACCAGGAACAAGGTTAACGGGTGAAGATTCAGCTGGAATCGAATTTGCTCTCGATCCGGAGGGCCATGGGCTTGCATTAGCTACAGGATAAACCTCTGAGATAACTTATGATATTGAAGGTGAAGAAGAAGGCTTCTTTTTTGCTAATGAGAGTGAAACCCGACGTTCCATTGGGGTTTTATCCCTGCAGATAAACAACTTGTTTTTTTTCAAATATTGAGCTAAGTGCTCATGCTTAGAGAAAAGATGTGGTAGTACTGTAGTATTCTTCCTCGTCGAAAGGTGGTTCCTCTGTATACACGGACATAAAGAAATTGGATAGGAGGCTGGTCTTATCAGAGTAATCAGTTAACCTGTTTCCCTGATTGTCTTTTAGACAAGGAACGGGGTGCCGGTTTCGTTTCGCCTTATTTACGTAAGCTAATAACTTTTCTGATTTCTTGGTATGTCTTTGACTATTTCTGACTCAACGGCTGATCTTTCTTTTCTCAGTAGATTCCGACACTGACTTCGCTGTTTCTTAAAAGCGGAAAAATGTTCGGGTTGTTGATATCTGTCATATGTTCTTCACAGTATTCTGTTCTTCTTGAGATTCCTTTTTATTTCCGATGTCACCCACTCGGGTCGGGAGACGCATGATCGCCTTTTAAGAGGGCAGAATTCCTCCAGCAACTGCTGAATCAAGTTACTAATGAAGAACCGGGCAGCGTTTGGGTCAGGTACATGTATGTATATGTATATTTTGAAGGGTAACAGGCATTGCCCTTGATGACCCTATTGATATAAAACTATCATTCCATGTGTACAGTCAGTATAAAAAATGGTTTACATTTTAAAATGTTTGAGCCAAAGCATAACATAACTTCAAATGCGTGTTCCCATCTATAGGCGAAACATTGTGGAAGAAAAATTAGAAACCGAAAGATTTTAAAAGGCTGGTTTTAAGTAATC